>JAMQGT020012800.1:0-75484 GCA_024447675.2 Pterophyllum scalare | reverse complement strand
TAAACCTGCTAGAGAATAGATTAGCAGGAGAACGAACTATTTCGAGAGTCTAAAAATGTTTTTATGCTTAGACAGTAAATGAAGATGCTAGAGTCCAAGAAGAGGGCACCAGAAACCTGAAGGTGTCAGAAGCTCGTCTAGAGTTTAGAGAACAGCCTGGAGGGGCGATCATCAGCAGGACTCCATCAATCAGCCCTTCATGCTAGAGCAGCTGGACAGAAGCCACTCAGGGGTGAACCACAGCCCTGCTTGGAGTTTGTCAGATGGCGCTGAAAGGGAGGACTCCGGGCACACCATGGAACAGTGCTCCTCCTCAGTGGCAGGGACAAGGGAGAGGCACAATTCAAGAGAGATTAATGGTCCTGACTTAAAACCCCTCCGTGAACGTCTGTGCAGAGATGTGAAGACTGCAGTTCATGCTTCCCAGGGAGAGCTGCCAATTCTAGGTGTGCAAAAGCAGCCTCAACTTACTAGCCATCCCAAAGTCTTCCCAGGAAGCGACTTGGCACTCTGTTTGTACAACTTTACAGATTGATGAAGTCTCATTAAACTGCATGAAGTGTGTGGTCATCTTCAAAGTAAAACTCCATGTGCAGTCTAATACTTAGCATCCCAATGCTGGCAGTTTGGTTTGTAGCCATGCTATAGTTGCCAATTATTGCAGGCGCCCAGTGTAACTCCCAGATGGCAAGCGTGTGCACACGCCTCCCCTCATCATCATAAACAAGGCAGCCAGGAAATCGTTTTAGATAGAGACTGCACTGCTTTTGTTGCTGCTGCCTCATTTTAATGGACACATCATACAATGTTTAACTGTAATTGGGAGCATAATGAGAATGGGACGGACGAGGTGAGCGTGATGGCAGTCACGCGCCCGTTTGGGGATGAGATGGCGACAGACGGGCGTGACAGAGAGGACACCTAATGTACGCACGCGCGTGTGTGTGTGTGTGTGTGTGTGTGTGTGCGTGGCACCCTGTGACTATTTTCACAGGTTCAAAGAAGACCCATATGTGGCTGTGAGGGCATCCCATTGGAGGGCGGCAGGAGAGGCAAGAGGACAGACGCACACACCGCTCGATGCTGTTGCACAACAGCTGGCAGGACAAACACAGCAGCTGACCCTCGATTCACTCCTGCCTGTTCAGAGACTGCTGCCATCTTACATGCTTCATCTATCAGAAACACCTCACAATAATGAGAAAGACAGTCGCCCTCAGTACTTAAGTCTGTCATGTAAGTGGCATTACACAAGTTCAGATCAAACTAGAGTGTGGTTGTTCCGAGGAGTCCTGAGTTCCTTTATGGTGCTGACTGGACTTTGGTGAGTACAGTGTGTAACTATGACCAAAGCTCTGGTACATGGTTATTTGAGAGCAGATTTCATGTTTATCTTGGTCAGTACCAAGATAAATTATGCTAGCCAGTGTGTATGTCTAACCTTACTTCACAGCCAGGGTGTGTGTGTATAGGCGTTGTGCTTGTGGCAGACGCAGTGCAAATGTGTTTGTGTGCTTCCCTTTCTGCAGCGCGGGGATAACTCTCAGCAGAGCCTCGGGGCAGGGCCTCAGGTTAGACCACAGCATGGGCCTGAAGCTACACTTGTGTGTGTGCGCGCGTGTGTGTGTGTGTGTGTGTGTGGCACAGCAGCTGCACCCAAAAAACAGCCTCACCCCAACTCACATGCCTGACTCACCCTCATGATGACTCAGCCTCTGAATGTCAGGGAGTTGCCCGGTTTTGAGTCTGGCTGTTGCCGATCTGCCGTGATCTAATCCGCTCCCACCTCCCTGTCTGTACTAGACTATCTACGGTGAACAAATCGAACAGTAGTGGACTCGACTTATCTCACTTGATGATACCAGTGGTCTACTTTTTGTTAGTTCGTGTTGGACCTGACGCCTGCCGGGTCAGTAGGCTCGGTTTGTCAAATCTACAAAATAATCATAGTAATAAGTTATCACCTGCTAATTTTGGGCTTACGAAAAACAATTTTGGTTCAGCTTCACAAGGTCCAAACCAAAGCAGTGAAAGCAGGAAACTTATGTCGAGTTAAATGATCTGTAAATCACTGTATAATCAGGTACAAATGTAAAAATTAACCAGCAGCATCGCGTAGCTTGTAGGTTAAATAAGAAGAGCCTCCAAAAACTGTGAACTCTATTCTCACTTGCCCTTGACCTTCACAAACCCCAGGGGTGTTCAGCTGCTTGCATCACTAAAATCATTTACAGTGTGTAGATTGTGAATCTTTAAGTTTAACCACGGCCGGTTGCCTTTGGGTGAGCTAATCTTCTGTGGCTGGCAGCACTTCAGATACTTCTCCTACTGCACACACATCAACCTCAGGATGTCCAGAGTGGCTGCAGATACTTGTTTGGGTGATCCTTGCCACCATCTCTAATTTCTAGACAGTGACCCGCGCCTCGAGGCATTTTAGGTTAATTTTGTCATCTGACTGATCTGC
The DNA here is from genome assembly GCA_024447675.2 of Pterophyllum scalare. Classification (NCBI taxonomy): domain Eukaryota; kingdom Metazoa; phylum Chordata; class Actinopteri; order Cichliformes; family Cichlidae; genus Pterophyllum; species Pterophyllum scalare. Next base: position 73,017 of record JAMQGT020012800.1, on the reverse strand, counting down.
TGTTATTTTCTTTTCTCGTACGTGTATTTGTTCCGCCACCCTTTTTTTTTTTAACTCCCCACCCCCCCCGCTGAAGTTCATCTCTGACCTTCTCCTCGTCTTCCCTCCCTGCCTCACTTCAGCTCCTTCCAACATCACACCACATCTTTCTTTACGAGTGAAGACTTGGAAGTTTAACCTTCATCCATGAGAATTTTATGTCTGACACATATTTAAGAGTAAACTGCAGTTATCAGCGTCTTCATCATTTAGGGTTCTATTAATGACATGGTAGAAAAGAAGAGGAGAGCACTTCAAAACGAACAGGCCGCTGGCTGAGGATGAGCAGGGCCACTTTGATTTGAGCAACGATGATATTCCAGTTGGCGCTGCTGAAACGATGATACTGATGCCTGAAGGTTGGTCATAAAAAGGGCGTTTGGTTCAGACTGACAGAGTGAGTGTAACAGGATAAGGATATTTCCTGTACTCGTGAAGAGGCGAGAGATCAAATACTCTGGTCTGACGGTTCTCTCCCTCATCCCTCCATCAGCTGCTCATTCGATTTCTCCTCGTCTTGATTTATGGATGCGAATTCTTGCCTTCTTTTGCATTTCTTCGATACAGTTTCTTTTCTTTCTCATGATCAGGAGGGAAGAGTGCCTTGAGAGAAACAAGAAATTGATGATGTTTTAGCTGATTTAACGGCCCATGCCTGTTTATAAGAGGAGTGTAGACTCAGCTGCTGCCACGTCTACAAATGTCCAAACGAGATGGCTTCTAAATGGGATGTTCCGGCGTTTCACGTCACGTGTCCTTTCATCCTCCAACATCAGAGCCATCAATCACAACACAGTGTCATCCCAGAGCTCTCAGACGGCTACTCCTAGCCTAGCCTGGGACAGTCAGGTTATGACTTTGGTGTTATCGAACACTCCTAGGTGAGCAGCAGCAATGTCAGAGGATGAGCCAGGGATTACAAATCAACCTCACAAGAAGTTTTCAACGTTTCAGATAGTCCTTAGACCACCCTTCACATACTGCATACTTTCCAACACACAGTCTCATCCTGAATTCTGTGCACCGCTCTGTTGCAAGCTCACGTCAGAAAGTGTTTCAAGCTGTGGTGATGAAACTACAATCACCTGTTTCCTCTTTCCTTTCTCTCCTAATTATTTTAGATTATAATTGAAGTATTTTTTGCTGTGATATTCACTTCACCATCGAATGTTCCTTCAGATGAACAGCATGATTTTTCCAAGATCAGCATTTGGTTGACTTCTGTTGGGCAGGACCCAGGGGCCACGTGGTTGAACCGTAGGCAGAACAAAGGTGACAAACAGAGCTACAGGTAAAGGAAGGCGTTGCTGTCTAGTTAGCACATCCATTTATTAATTTCCTTTTAAAGGATATTTTTCTGAGTTTTGTGTCGATTTGGTGTCTTCTGACTGCATTGTTGAAGCTGCAACTCTGAATCCTTTTGACAGAACGATGAACCTGGGAAGGAGAGAAAGAAAGAAGAGGAGGAAAAGGAGAAGGAGGCACAAGACCGAAGAGAGAAAAGAGAAAGAGAAAAAGGAAGAGAAGGAAGAAGAGAAGGCCAAACCTCACAGTACACAGAAGAACTGTTTCAGACTTCTGTCTAGAGTTACAAAAGGATCACTGCAGAATTAAACTCAAATTCTTCTAGGAGGGAGAAGAATCATGGACGACGAGTGGGGAGATGTCAGTGATGAGGAATGTGAGGAAGTGATTCGACGAGCGCGACTCCAAAGGCGACCAGAAGAAGGACGTTGGAAAGGAGAAAACGAGCAAGAGCAAAGAATCCTCCAAAACTCCCAAAATTTTGTTTGACATCAGCAGGAAGCCCCAAAGAGCAGTGGACTCCCAGGTCAAGGTCATCTCTTGCTCGATGGTCAGGAGTCACCCGAGGCAGGCAAGGCCAATCCCTATCAGGATGAGCCCGTGTCAGATTGGGGAGAGGAGATGGACGTCAGCCGCCCAGAGCAACATGGAGGTGAGAGCCCCTGTTTCCAGTGGTGGATCTGAGCCCCCAGGAGGAGGAGGAGCAGGAGGAAGAGATGAAGAGCCCAAAGCTGCAAACCTGCTGAGCCACAGAAGGAGGAGCTGCAGAATGGTTCCTGCCCCATGCTGGGGCTGTAACCTGAAATTATTACTGGGAATGCTGTTATACCAGTGTCAGCATCAATATCCCAGGTGCCTAAACTCAATACATTTGATAAATAACTCATCAGTCATCAGTCAATGTACCAAACCGCAAATACCAAATACTGGGGAAGAACATGGACTTGGAAGAGTGTCGTCTTGTTAAATTTTATTAGAGGAGAATGTGCATTTTAACAGAATCCGGTAATAAAACTTCAAAGGAAGAAAATGCCCTTTAAACATTTTGAGGCAAGGTGAAAATCCTTTTAGGTATTTTAAAAAAAAATTAAAGTCAATTTATGTAATCCTTCACAATAAGCGTCTTAATATGTCCTTGTGACCAGATGGCTCACCTCCTAGGTGAGGCGTTTTGGATTGGGGAGACTGGAGAGGTTTTCGCGGCTGGTTTAGGAACACCTCGGGTGACCCAGCAGATGAGGAGGGGGTTGGGACAGAGTGGCCGGGCTTCTCTCTGCTGCCCCCGGTGTGATCTTGGATAGCAGCAGAAAACGTTCTACTGTTTTATTTTTTTAATGATGATGAGACGTATCTCTGTAAGCATAATCCCATGGCGAGCTGGATGTAGCAAATGTCTCAAACCTTCTGAACTTCAGGGAGCTTACAAACTGGTGCTTGTAAAGCTGCAACAACGTCAGCTCACTCTGGAACTTTAATTTTGTTCCAGGGCTGAACCTTTATCTGACATCACACTGAGAGTTTTGAAGACTAGATTATCCGAGAAGCCAGCAGAGCTGTCCTCCTGACCATTTAGTTCTGGGTTCACCTGCAGGGAGTCAGCATGTTCCCCCCCCCTTCTGCACAGGCGTGACGCCGCCGCCGCACCTGTGACCCTTCAGTGGTCAGTAACCGCTTTGAAGTCCTTCAAGGAGCAATTATGTAATGTGATATGTCATTTTTGTAGAAAAAACAGCTCATTCGCAAATGATTATGTTATCGTCAGGTTTTAATCTCTAAAATGACGCATACCCTCAGGCGTCTCCATTTCAAAGATTCAGGGAGGGGAAAATATTCACATCTGTCTTCTGACTCATGCCTGCTCGTCTCATTTTCACCTCATCCCTCCACCCCCTTTTGTGCTAGTGATGCTTCGTCTCCTCCAGAAAAAGCTGAAACCCAGGAGACCCAGGCCACAGCATCAGAACCGGCCCACGGGCTCACCCGCTGCAATGCCATCTGACTCCGCCTTCTGTGAGGCCAAAGATGAACACATAAGCGCCTCTCCTCCATCACAAGGTAAAAATAAAAAACATAAGCATTGAAGTGAGTATTTGAGATTTATGTTTAATTAATGCTGCAGTCACACAAGGTATGTTTTTGGAGACTCTTGGAACACAACCCAAATCCTTTCAGTTAAGTTTGAGCTTGAGATCTTTTGCCTTTTGAATTGCGGTTGTTTGAAGATGGGGACCAGAATATCTGTCGCACGGATTTGTGGTGGTCATCTACGGAGTGATAAGACGGAGTTGGGTCTTGCTGTCAGTTCGTTAGTTGCGAAATTACGGGGTCTAATGTCAATTACATGCAGTTTTTTGTTATCATATCTAGATTAACTGTGATAAATCGGGAATGTCGCTAATTGTTGCTGTTGTCGTATAGAAACTTGCATAAAATATTTGCATTCAAAATCAAGTGAGAACCTCACAGATGTGAACAAATTCATAAATTTGTCCACAAAATAAGGACACGTTGCAGGAAGGCGGATTTAATTGAGATGGAGGCACTCAGCAACCTTGTTTTATATGGAGCACAACCAATCTGAATCTGCTCCAGAAAGACTTGATTACGTATTTTGAACATGTTGGCATTCCGAAAAATCATCATAAATGTAAGTCTATTTCACACCTCCAATCTGACACTTCACGGATGGAATTCCAAGATTTAGAGACGGACTCACCACCCAGCCACCCGGCGCAGTCACCCTGTATTTGCCCAGAGGCTCGAGGATGTTCACACTCGACCTCTGAGGAACCAGGGTTTTTGTTGGCAGCTCCTCTTGGAATCGATGGCCTTCCCAGTCACAGGTTTTTCAAACTCTCTGTGATGGAGTCATAAGTACTGGATAAATTCATCATGCTGCTGCTTTCATTTTATCCTAAAAACAGACGAAAAGATGAATGAGACACTTAAACAAACTTATAGATTCTGGATGCAATCCACTAGAACCAATAATTATTATTTTAGTGGGAGGTTTTTCGGTAGTTTGGAGTGGATTTTTAATTGTGAATTTTATTGCTTAACGTTTTCTACTTTATTTTTGTAACTTTGGATGATTTCAGTTCATTCTGATGTCTCGGGGTCGTCTTGATGGGGACAGGGATATAAGAAGTTCTCATTATTACAACATAAAAGCAGTCTGGTGCGGATAAATGTCCTCTTCATGCTGGGAGCATTGGAGACAGTCTTCAGTCTTAATCCGGCGTTTTTGTTTATTTGGTTAGTACAACATATAGTCTCAGTTGAGTTTTACACTATTCCCTAAAGCTTAGCTTTTATTTCAGGTAAGTCTTTAGTTTGAGTTAACTCCAGTAAATTTATTTTCTCATTAATTTAGACACTCGGCTTGTTGGAGTGATGCTGTGTCCTCAGGGTCTCAGTTAAATGCATCAAGTTGGGTTTTCTTCTCCAAACTTCTCACATGGGTTGGTGGAAATAAATGCTGCAGTGGTAACCTGCTGCAGCACACCCACTCCTCAGTCATGAAAACTAGTTCAGATGAGTACTTTTACTTCAGTACTATGACTGCATCTGCTGCTAGTTCATGTATGTATATATATTTTTTACTTAAGAGGGTTTCGTGAGGAATTGACTTGTAATCACATCTTTCTTCTGCGACAGTCAGCATAGTTTAAATCATTGCTCACTGAGCCTCGGTGGTGGAGAACCACCTACCTATCACAGCAGCTCAATCCAGCTACATTGCAGAATTAATCCAGGTGCTTCTAGTCATCCATAATCCTCCCACAGCGCCTTGTTTTCCGCTCAGCTTATTTTCAGTTTAAGTGATGTTAATCTAGATTCACTGGAGCGTGAATGAATGAGACTCTGATTCATGCACATGGTGTTCAGGACGTCCTTCAGGAAGCAGTTTGAAGGTGACCAGATGCCAAGGCCGTGCACTAGAGTTCACAGCACTCAGACCGGTCTTTATTCTGCAAAAAACGCCGCCACAAGCCTGCAGTTATTTCTTTGTGACAACAAAAGGGAGGAATTAAAGATAATTAGAGTCTTTGCTGTGTGCAGCCAATCAGTTTCCTGCGCTTTCATTGCATTAATGAAATCCGATGAAGTGCTTCTGCTAACACAGCACCATGAATGACACTGTGTTGCTTTGGATAAGTTTTAAACAAATTACAAGGCTTTTTTTTTTTCTTCTTTTGTTTCCTCTGAGCACAGCTTTATTTCCCTCCAACTCCCTTTGAAACAGAGCCTTCAATTTCATTTGAATTTCCCGGATAGTTCAATAATCAAAGAGTCAACTGTTGTTTTTTTTCCCCTCTGTGACAGAAGACAGAACCGACTCCCCGCCCTCCCCCCACCGTCCTGGAAACCAAACCAGCACGATCACAATAGAAGGAAGAGCAGAGCGGGGGGGTTGGGGGGGGGCGTTAGAGGCACGCAGGGGATTTCTACAGTACGCCACCGTCTCAAAGTCAGCAATAAGGACCGCACCTGAGGACGGCTGCTCCGAGGACGGCTGCGCTTCTGCTGTCGGAGCAGCGTCGCTCTCAGCAGGCGCCGTGTCGTCACCTTTATCCGCCGCCGCTCCAGAAGAGCTCGATTCGGCTTCCAGGACGGTGGGGGAGGGCGGGGAGTCGGTTCTGTCTTCTGTCACAGAGGGGAAAAAAAACAACAGTTGACTCTTTGATTATTGAACTATCCGGGAAATTCAAAATGAAATTAAAGTTTATGTTTGAAGGAAATCTGGAGGGAAATAAAGCTGTGCTCAGAGGGAACAAAAAGAAGAAAAAAAAAGCCTTGTAATTTGTTTAAAACTTACTGCAAAGCAACACAGTGTCATTCAGCATGGTGCTGTGTTAGCAGAGAGCGCTTCATCGGGTTCCATTAATGCAATGAAAGCACAGGAAACTGGAAACTGGCTGCACACAGCAAAGACTCTAATTCCTCTTTAATTCCTCCCTTTTGTTGTCACAAGAAAGAAAAAATAACTGCAGCTGTGGCGACGTTTAGAGAAGTAAAAATCCGGTCTCAGTGCTGTGAACTCTAGTGCACGGCCTTGGCATCTGGTCAGCCTTCAAACTGCTTACCTGAAGGACGTCCTGAACACCATGTGCATGAATCAGAGTCTCATTACATTCACGCTCCAAGTGAATCTAGATTAACATCACTTAAACTGAAAATAAGCTGAGCGGAGAAGCAGAGCGCTGTGGGAGGATTATGGATGACTAGAAGCACCTGGATTAATTCTCCCAATGTAGCTGGATTAGAGCAGCTGCTGTGATGTGGTTCAGTGGTCTCCACCACACCGGGGGCCCTTCAGTGAGCAATGATTTAAACTATGCTGACTGTCGCAGAAGAAAGATGTGATTACAAGTCAAATTCCTCCACGAAAACCCTACTTAAGTAAAAAATATATATATACATACATGAACTAGCAGCAGAATGCAGTCATAGTACTGAAGTAAAAGTACTCATCTGAACTGGTTTCATGACTGAGGAGTGGGTGTGTCTGCAGCAGGTTACCGCTGCAGCATTTATTTCCACCAACCCATGTGAGAAGTTTGGAGAAGAAAACCCAACTTGATGCATTTAACTGAGACCCTGAGGACACAGCATCACTCCAACAAGCCGAGTGTCTAAATTAATGAGAAAATAAATTTACTGGAGTTAACTCAAACTAAAGACTTACCTGAAATAAAAGCTAAGCTTTAGGGAAAAGTGTAAACCAACTGAGACTATATGTTGTACTAACCAAATAAACAAAAACACCGGATTAAACTAAAGCTGTCTCCAATGCTCCCAGCATGAAGAGGACATTTATCCACACAGACTGTTTTATGTTGTAATAATGGACTTCTTATATCCTGTCCCCATCAAACGAGCCCCAAATTATAAGAAAATAAACTGAAATCATAGAAAGTTACAAAAAATAAACTGGAAAAACATTTTTAAGCAATAAAAATTCAACGTAAAAATCCACTCCGGAAACTACCCGAAAAACCTCCCACTAAAATAATAATTCTGGTTCTAGTAGAAGATACATCCAGAATCTATAAGTTTGTTTAAGTGTCTCATTCATACTTTCACGTCTGTTTTAGGATAAATGAAAGCAGCAGCATGATGAATTTATCCAGTACTTATGACTCCATCACAGAGAGTTTAAAAACCTGTGACTGGGAAAAGCCATCGATTCCAAGGAGCTGTGACAAAAACCTGGTTGCTCAGAGGTCGAGTGTGCAACATCCTCAACCTCTGGGCAAATACAGGTGACTGCACGGGTCAGCTGGTAGGAGGTAACCCGTCTCTAAATCTTCGGTCCAGGTCAGAATGTTTGAAGTGTCAGATTGGAGGTCTGTAAATAACTTACATTTATAATAATTTTGGGAATGCCAACATGTTGGAAACACGTAATCAAGTCTTTCTGCAAGCAGGGACTCAACTCAGCTGGTTATATTCCCATATAAAACAAGGTTGCTGAGTGCCTGCCATACTGCAATTAAATCACCTTCCTGCAGAAACTATGTTACTATTTGTGGACAAATTTATGAATTTGTTTCACATCTGTGAGGTTCTGGCTTGATTTTGAATGCAAATATTTTATGCAAGTTTCTGTGCACGCAGACAGCAACAGATTAGCGACATTTGCCGATTTATCACAGTTAATTGTCGTATGATGACAAAAAGACTGCATGTAATTGGCATTTTGACCCCCATTAATTCACAAACTGAGCCGACTGACAGCAGACCCGACTCCGTCTTATCGCTGCGTCGATGACCACCACGAGTGGTCGCAGATCTGGTCCCCATCTTCAAAGCAACCACGTCAAAAGGCAAAAAGATCTCAAGCTGGACACAGCTGAAAGGATTTGGGTTGTGTTACGGTCTCCAAAAACAGCTTACCTTTGTGTGACTGCAGCATTAATTAAACATAAATCTCCAAATACTCACTCAATGCTTATGTTTTTATTACCTTGTGATGGAGGAGGAGGCGTATCCTGTTCCATCTTCACCTCACAGGAGGCGGAGTCAGATGGCATTGCAGCGGGTGAGCCCGTAGGGGCCGGTTCTGATGCTATCACCTGGGTCTCCTGGGTTTCAGCTTTTTCTGGAGGAGACAAAACATCAATGGCTGGGCAGCGAGGATGGAGGGATGAGGTGAAAATGAGGAAACAAGAGCAGGGCAACAAGTCAGAAGACAGATGTGAATATTTTCCCCTCCCTGAATCTTTGAAAGAAATGGAGACACCTGAGGGTTATGCGTCATTTTAAGAGATTAAAACCTGACGATGATCTTCCCTAACATTAAATCATTTCAAATGAGCTGTTTTTTTTTCTAAAAATGACAAGATATCACATTACATAATTGTCCTTGAAGGACTTGGAGCGACACTGACCACTGAAGGGTCACAGGTGCAGCAGCAGCATCACACCTGTGCAGAGGGGGGGGAACATGCTGCAGGACTCCCTGCAGGTGAACCCGGAGCTTAAATGGTCAGGAGGTCCCACACTGAGACAGCTCTGCTGGCTTCTCGGGATAAATGTTCATCTTCAAAACTCTCAGTGTGATGTCAGAGTAAAGGTTCAGCCCTCGGAACAAAATTAAAGTTCCAAGTAAGCACGTCTGCAGCTTTACAAGCACCAGTTTAAGCTCCCTGAAGTTCAGAAGGTTTAGAGACATTTGCTACAGTGTCACTCACCATGGGATTATGCTTACAGATACGTCTCATCATCATTAAAAATAAAAACAGGTCCAAACATTTTCTGCTGCTTATCCGGGTCAAGCGGGGGCAGCAGAGAAGCCCAGACCGCTCTCTCCCGACCCCCTCCTCATCTGTGGGGACACCGAGGTGTTCCTAAACCAGCCGCGAGATAAAACCTCTCCAGTCTCGTCCAAAACACCTCACCTAGGAGGTGAGCCATCTTGGTAACGGGCATTTATTTAAGCACTTATTGTAAAGAATTACATAAATTGACTTTAATTTTTTTTTTAAAAATGCCTAAAAGGATTTCCACCTTTGCCTCAAAATAAGACTTTAAAGGGCATTTTCTTTCCTTTGAAGTTTTATTATACCGGATTCTCTGAGTGCCGCGTCTCCTCTAATAAAATTTAACAGATAACGAGAACACAGCTCTCCGGTCCACATCCCTCTCCTCCCATATTTCATATTGCAGTTTTCATTGCATTATTGACTGATGACTGATGAGTTATTTATCAAATGTATTGAGTTTAAGGCACCTGGGATATTATTTGATGCTAACACTGGTATAGCACATTGCCATAATAATTTCAGGTTACAGCCCCAGCGTGGGGCAGGAACCGTTCTACCTGCAGGCTCCTCCTTCTGTGGCTCAGCAGGTTCAGCTTGGCTCTTCATCTCTTCCTCCTGCTCCTCCTCCTCCTTCTTCTGTGGGGGGCTAGAATCAACGCTGGAGGGTTTCAGCGGGCTCTCGCCTCCCATGCTGCTTCTAGGCGACAGCATCTCCATCTCCTCCCCCCAATCTGACACAGGCTGGTGGCCGTCCAGCGGGGAGAAGGGGCTGAGGGGCTTGCCTCCCTCGGGTGACTCCTGAGCGGCCGCCGGGGCCGGGATGTGGACCTTCGGCCTGGGAGTCCGCTGCTCTTTGGGGCTTCCTGCTGATGTCTGACGAGAACAAGGTTTGGGAGTTTTCGGGGAGGATTCTTTGCTCTTTGCTCGTTTCTCCTTTCCAACGTCCTTCTTCTCATCGCCTTTGGAGTCGCGCTCCGAGTCGATCACTTCCTCACATTCCTCATCACTGGCATCCTCCCACTCGTCGTCATCCTCTCCTTCTCCGTTCTTCTCCTCCACCTGAGAAAAGAGTTAGTTTTAATTCTGCAGTGATGACTTTGTTGAGCTGCTCGGTTTCAGCAGAAGTGTTTAAAGCAGCCCTTCACCTTCTGTACTGTGGGAGGTTTGGCCTTCTCTTCTTCCTTCTCTTCCTTTTTACTCTTCTCTTCTCTCTTCGTCTTGTCCTCCTTCTCCTTTTCCTCCTCTTCTTCTTTCTCTCCTTCCCAGCGGTTGTCATGCATGCTGTCAAAGGATTCAGAGTAAAAGTGCAGCAGGCTTCACGTCAGTGTGAGAAGAGCACCAAAATCAGCACAAAACTCAAAAAAATCTGTTAAAAGAGAAATTAATAAATGGATGTGTCAGCTGACAGCAAGACACGCCTTCATTTACCTGTAGCTCTGTTTCTGTCCTCGGCCCCTTCCTCTGCTCCGGTCGCCCCGTGGCCCCTGGGTCCTGCCCTGGGACAGGAAGTCGCCAAATGTTGGTGCTTTCGGAGGTCGCTTACTGTCATCTGAAGGAGACATTCGATGGTGAGTGAATATCACAGCAAAAAATACTTGATTTATAATCTAAAATGGTAGGAAGAGGAGGGACTGGAAGAAGAGGAAACAGGTGATTGTAGTTTCATCACCACAGCTTGAAACACTTGTGACATAAGCTGCAACAAGCGGTGCACAGGAGACGTTCTTCAGGATGGGGGGGGGGGCAGCATAAGCTGTCTGTTGGAAAGTATGCAGTATGTAAAGGTCCATCTAAGGACTATATAAAACATTTAAAAACTCTTGTGGGACATTTGTTAATGCCTTCGGCTCACTCCTCCACCCGTCTGTCTGCGCGTTGCTGCTGCTGCAGCCTGAGTGTTCGATAACACCAAAGTCATAACCTGCAGCTGTCCCGCCTCCTGCAGAGCCCATCTGAGCTCTGGGATGAGCGTCTGTTATGATTGATGGCTCTGATGTTGGAGGGAGGATGAAAGGGAAAGAGGCACGAAGAATGAGACCGAGTGAAACGGCGAACATCCAGATTTTAAAGCCATCTCGTTTAGGACGATTGTTAGACGTGGCAGCAGCTGAGTGCTCTACGCTCCTCTTATAAACAGGCATGGGGGCCGTTAAATCAGCTGACACGTCATCAATTCTTGTTTCTCTGAGGCACTCTTCCCTCCTGATCATGAGAAAGAAAAGAAACTGTATCGAAGAGATGCGAGAGAAAGGCAACGGTCAAGATGGTGAGAATAAAGAGCATTCAAAAAGGGAGAAATCAATTAGATGAGCAGCTGATGGAGGGATGAGGGAGGGAAAAGGTCAGAGACCAGAGTATTTGATCTCTCACTACTTCACAAGTACAGGAAATATCCTTATCATATTTACACTCACTCTGTCAGTCTAAAGCCAAAACGCTGTTTTATGACCAACCTTCAGCATCAGTATCATCGTTTCAGCAGCACCAACTCGGATGTCATCGTTGCTACAAATCAAAGTGACCTTCCATATGCTCGTCTCAGCCAGCAGCCTGTTACGTTTTTGAAGTGCTCTCCTCTTCTTTTTCTACCAGTGTCATTAATAATAAACCCTAAATGATCAAACACTGATGCTCATTTCTGTTTAAATATGTGTCAGACATAAAATTCTCATAGGATGAAGGTTAAACTTTCCAAGTCTTCACTGCATAAAGAAAGATGTGGTGTAAATGTGGAAGAGAGCTGAAGGGAATTTGAGGCAGGGAGGGAAGACGAGGAGAAGGTCAGAGATGAAAGCTCAGACGAGGGGGGAGGATGGGATGGAAGGGGGGGGATTTAAAAAAAAAAAAAAAAGGGTCACAGAGAGACAAATACACGTACAAAAGAAATGACAGAATCAGTGAGGAGAAAACAGAGGATGAAGATGACAAGATTAAACCGAGTAGCCTGAGATTGAGGAGGGCACACAGGTCACTCTAGAAATTAGAGATGGTGGGGGCAAGGATAGTGTAGACACACATGCAGCCAAAGGCAGCAGAACCTCTAAGAAGTATCTGCAGCCACTGCTGGACATCCTGAGGTTGATGTGTGTGCAGTCAGAAGTGTCTGAAGTGCTGCCAGCCACAGAAAGATTAGCTCACCCAAAGGCAAAGCCCTCAGGGCCGTGGTTAAGCTTAAAGATGCACTTTCACAATCTACACACTGTAAATGATTTTAGTGATGCAAGCAGCTAAAATTTACCCTGGGGTTTGTGAAGGTCAAAGGGCAAGTCGAGATACGAGTTCACAGTTTTTGGAGCTCTCTTTATTAACCTACAAGCTACACAAATCATAAGGCGGTGCTGCTGGTTAATTTTTACATTTGTACCTCGTTATACAGTAATTTACAGATCATTTAAGCTGGACCATAAGTTTCCTGCTTTCACTGCTTTGGTTTGGACCTTCTGGAGCCTGAACCGAGGTTACTTCAGGTTTGAGCCCGAGTTAAAAAGGTGGACGGTGATAACTTATTACTATGATTATTTTGTAGATTTGACAAACCGACCTACTGACCCGGCAGGCGTCAGGTCTCGACACGAGCTAACAAAAAATTAAAGGCTGGTATCAATGGTGGAATAAGTCGAGTCCACTACTGTTCGATTTGTTTTTTTTTTTGGCCACAGCGTAGATAGTGTAGATAGACAGGAAATGGGGGAACGATGCGGTGGGGAAGACAAGCGGGCAAATCGGCAACAGGCCAGGACTCGAACCCGGGCGCCCTAACATCAGAGGCTGAGTCATCATGAGGGTGAGTCAGGCATGTGAGTTGGGGTGAGGCTGTTTTTGGGTGCAGCTGCTGTGCCACACACACACACACACACACACACACACACACACACACAGAGTGTAGACTCAGGCCCATGCTGTGGTCTAACCTGAGGCCCTGCCCCGAGGCTCTGTACGAGAGTTATGCCCCCGCGCTGCAGAGAGGAAACACACAAACACATTACAGTGCGTCTGCCACAAGCACGCGCACATACACACACACCCTGGCTGTGAAGTAAGGTTTAGACATACACACTGCAACTCTGTACACATAATTTATCTTGGTACTAAGCCAGAGTAAAGACCATTAAAATCTGTTTGCTCAAATAACCATGTACCGAGCTTTGGTCATAGTTACACAGTATTACTGGCCAAAGTCAGTCAGCACCATAAAGGAACTCAGGACTCCTCAGAACGACCGCAGCTTAACTCTGAGTTTCATCTGGACTCCTGGGAAATACGGCATTTACATAACAAGCTTAATTACTGAGGGCGACTGCTGCTTCTCATTTACTGTGAGGTGTTTCTGATAGATCAACACTGTGGAGTGACGACATGTCTGACGAGCTCGGCACGCAGGTGGATCGAGGGTCAGCTGCTGTGTTTGTCCTGCCAGCTGTTGTGCAACAGCATGCGAGCGGTGTGTGCGTCTGTGTACTTGCCTCTCCTGCCGCCCTCCGATGGGATGCCCTCAGCAGCCACATATGGGTCCTCTTTGAACCTGTGAAAATAGTCACAGGGTCACACACACACACACACACACACACACACACACACGCGTGCGTACGTTAGTGTCCTCTCTGTCACGCCCGTCTGTCGCCATCTTCATCCCAACAGACGGGCACTCAGACTCCATCACGCTCACCTCGTCCTCCGTCCTTAGATAATTTTCATTCTCATTATGCTCCGGTACAGTTAAACATTGTATGATGTCTCATTAAAATAAGGCAGCAGCAACAAAAGCAGTGCAGTCTCTATCTAAGGAGCGAGTTTTCCTGGTAACACTTTCTTGTTTATGATGATGAGGGGAGGCATCTGCACACGCTGCCATCTGGGAGTACACTGGGCGCCTGCAATGATGCGCCGCTGCGTTTTCAGCATGGCTACAAACCAAACTGCCAGCATTGGGATGCTAAGTATTAGGACTGCACATGGAGTTTTACTTTGAAGATGACCACACACTTCATGCAGTTTAATGAGGCTTCCATGAATATCTGGACCTACAAACAGGAATTCAGAGTCGCTTCCTGGGAAGTTTTTGGGATGGCTGAGTGGGTCGGGCTCTCGAAGCTTTGCACACCTGGATTCGGGCAGCTGATCCCAGTCTCCCTGGGAAGCATGAACTGCCATCTTCACATCTCTGCACAGACGTTCACGGAGGGGTTTTAAGTCAGGACCATTAATCTCTCTTGAATTGTGCCTCTCCCTGTCCCTGCCACTGAGGAGCACTGTTCCATGGTGCTGCCCGGAGCTCCTCTTGCCTTTCAGCGCCATCTGACAAACTCCAAGCAGGCTGTGGCATTTTCACCCCTGAGTGGCTTCTGTCCAGCTGCTCTAGCATGAAGGGCTGATTGATGGAGTCCTGCTGAGATGATCGCCCCTCCGGCTCATTCTCTAAACTCTGCAGACGACTTCTGAAGCACCTTCAGGTTTCTGGTGCCCTCTTCTTGAGACTGCTAGCATCTTCCATTTAACTATTATTAAGCTCATCGGAACGCTTAGACTCTGGAGATGACTCATTCTCCTGCTTCATCTATTTCTGTGCCACAGTTTTAATCACAGAGCTCTGCAGAAGCTACTTTAGACTTCACAGCATCTTTTTGTTCTGCAGTTTGAACTATGGGACCTCGGTTTAATTTAAAAAGTAAACAAAGAGCTCCTCATTCTCCCCACGCTTACATGCTGTCCGTCTTCTGTGCGTCCCACTCTCGTCTCCACTGGCCTGTGGCGTTACGATGGCGTGCTAATCTCTCCTCATCTATCTGCTCTCGCTCCTTCTTCCAGCGCAGGTACTCCGCTCTCTCCCGGCCGGTCATGGACATGGTCATATCCACAGAGCCTTTGGGACCAGGTCTGCGGCTCTACAGAGACCAGACAAGTCAGAGTAAATAATTCAGCCACACAGAAAAAAAAAAAAGGCTTGGTTATAAATCGCAGTAATGCTGTAAGACCGAACCCTCGATCCCCATTTTTAAAGAAGCACTCACGGTCCACTCTTTTTCCAGTTCAGCTCCCGTCTTCACATTGTCAAAGTCCAGCCCTCCCCAGTTTCGCACGTGTCTCCGGCTGCCCTCCTTGCGGTCCGTGTCTGGGGCTGGACCCGAACGCCTCGGGTCATCCAGGAAGTTACGGGTCGGTTTGTCTCCATCCTGCTGTGAAAAGAACCACGCGAATGAAATGTGAGACCAAAACAGAGACCACTACAGCACCTGATCCCGGGGAAACTTATACTAATTTAAGATGACAATAAAACGTGACAACTTATTTAGAAGCACGTGAGCTGCGCACATAAGCAGGAGGGGTCTATGTGCAGCCCAGACATCATCATCATCTGGGTTACCCTACTGGACATGAGTTTGTGCATTTTCATCTTAAATATAATTTTATTGGAGATCGGTCACACGTACAGTACTCTGTGTGAATGGGGAGTTTACGTATACGCCCATGTTTATGGTGCAGAAGAACAAATGAAGGTGCAGGGAAGTGTTTTTAAAGGCATTTTCAGCCCACAGATTCCCAAATCTAAATATAGATTTCTTTAGGATTTCGTTGACCTTACAGGGACTGTGAATGCTATCAGTTTGGGATCAGAGCCAGCCAAAGGTGGCTGAAACCTGCACCAATAACTATTTACAAACAAAAATGTCCAAAACCTCAGAAAATCCCTGTGTGCCAATCCATTTGACTAAACAGTGACTTTCATACCCGCTGTCCTCGCTCATACTCTGCTATCCTCTCCATTTCTTCATTCATCTTCTCGATGTTCTGCCGTCTCTTCTCCTCCCATTCCTGTCAGGAAGTTTGTGACAGACCGGTTATTATTTAACAGGATGTTAATGTTAGATCGGAGCAGATTTAACAACACTGGAAGCTCACTACATCGTCCTCAGCAGCAGAAAGTCTGGAGCCAGACTGAAGCTTTTTCTGTAAGGTTGCTGCTTTATTTTAACAAGGCATCTCAGATCTATCACCTCTGTGTTTAAAATTTAAAAAATGGACCACATACACCTATGTTCGTCTCTTTCGTGTACACAAAGCAGCGAAAGAAGACCACCAAAAACTGCTGGGACCAAAGCTGGAACCCGTGCCGTGGCTATGACGGGGGGGGGGGTCCTATGGCAGCACATTCGTAGATGATTTGCACGTGTAGCCCATAAATTCTTTGCAGCGTGTTTTTCCTTTACACAGAAATGATCCAACTCCCGCTCCGTGACACGATCAATCATTGGGGCATTAACAGATGGAAAGCTGACTTCTAAAATGCCATGTAAACAAAAACCTGGTTTCTATACTCCAGTGTAGAGGACCAGAGAAACCTGATTTCCCAGAGTACACTTCTTCTGCAACAAAGTGGGGCTGTAATCAGCTTTTTATAATTATGCATGTGTGCAGACGAGACAGTTACATCACAGAGGGGCAGGATGAAAGGAGAGCTCGTTACACTGAACAACGCACCCTGGTACTCAAAATAATTCTACCTGCAGCTTGGCTTAAACTGAACCTTACAGTAACCCCACAGGTGTGGACAGATGTGTCAGACTTTCAGCAGGTGAGATTAGCATCCTGTCTGTAACGGAGCTACTACAGTGAGCACAATTAGCTGCTGATTTAGGTGCACGTAATTGCAATAACTGTGACTTTCCATCAACAAGTAAACGAGCAGTCGGAGGCAGCAAGCCTCCAACAGGAGTTTGAGTGCTCCACGTTTGAACCAAGGCCAATCATATAAACTTCATTCTGGGAGGAATAACGGCCTTTCCTGCAGACAAGCTTTAAAACCATCGTTTCTAATTGCTCGCACCTCGCGGCGTGCGGCTGCACCCCGTGTGAAATCCTCAGTAAAATAGTTCATCCACACCCACCTTGGATTTCCTGTCCACTCCTCCCGGTGTCCCTTCTCCTCCTCTTCCTCTCCTCCCCCCTCTGCGTGCATGACCTCCTGGCTCGCCAGGCTCTCCATCTCTGGGTGTTCTCGGTTCCCGGTCTCTCCTGTCTTGGCGACCGCCACCTCCTCCACCAACTCCTCCACCACCTACTCCTCCTCTCTGACCTCCCCGACCCATTCGCCCAGACCCGGTCCTCCTGGGGGGCTGTGGCCATCACTCTGCCCTCTTTGGCCGTCGCTCTCCTCTGATGTCTTGCGTCCACGGGGAGTTGCTGGTTTCCAGTCGTTCACAACTCTTTTCTCCTGTCAGAAACACATGCAGTAACTTTCAGTGGGGACGGGGCAGTTATTGATACTACCTTAGTTATGATTACAGTCACATTTAGAGGAGGGGTCTCAACGTGACATCTGATGCAGCATAAAAAGATGATTTTTCTTGGTTGAGTCTCATGCTAACTAATAAACTTCAGTGTTTTAATGTGGATCAATAACTTATAGAGCATATTATATTTCCCTGAGTTCCAAAGGTTACCCACACTGGATAACAGAGCTCAGAGACCCTTCTTTTGCACCTGTCTCAAACAGGTGTTATGAATACAGTAGTATTCCTCTGCACAGCCTATAAATCATATTTACCTGCTAATAAATTATAAGGTTCTAGCTTCCGACTGCTTCTGTGTTTATGCGGTGCTATAAATAAATCTGTCCATAGATTAGTTAAAGAGGGTACTTGTCAGCAGGAGAGCACATAAGAAGTCATATTTTATTTCCAGCTTTAATAGAGTAACTCTGCATGACTCACAGCCCAAAATAAAAATCCTTCATATTCCATGCTTGTCCTTGTGCACCCCCTCAGCTCATCCTCTGTCCGGAACAAACCAATTAAGCTCCACCCCATTAAGACCGCTTTCTGATTGGCTACCTCACATAA
This sequence comes from Pterophyllum scalare, assembly GCA_024447675.2. NCBI lineage: Eukaryota > Metazoa > Chordata > Actinopteri > Cichliformes > Cichlidae > Pterophyllum > Pterophyllum scalare. The sequence continues at coordinate 55,067 of JAMQGT020012800.1, read as the reverse complement.
ATAGAAGGTTTAATCAGCAGGTGGGTGGAGCTTCTGTGTGCACAAAGATGACCATATTAGGGATATCTGCTCTCTGACGTCAAACGCTGCTGAGCTGTTTCAGTAGATTCACACTCATACACACACACACACACACACACACACAAAAGTATCCATAAAGAACTGTTCAGTATATTGTTTTTGCATTGCCTTCTTGAACTATTGTGATGTAATTTTGAGGGTATATCGCCCACCCCTAGTTACAGGAAATACCAGATATAACATTATAGCAACACATCATCGTTGAATAACAAATAACGACTTCCACTGAGGAAAAACAGGACCACCTGAGCGGCCTTCACTCAAAGATTCAACTCAATCTCCTCAATCTAATGAATTACTGCCACATAAAGTAAAAAAGACTAATCTGGGCTATGGATTATGCAAAGAGCTACAACATGATGAACACTGAGAGGCTGAATGATGAGACAGAAAGAGGCCACAGTCGTTCATCAGATTTTCAAAGTGCTTTCAGGAGCACTCGGCCCACCCTCTGAAAAGCTTCAACAGACTAATGGGCCCAAATTAACCCTTTAACCGGTGAGACAGGTACTCATGTGGAGCAGGCGGCCCCCTGCCGGTCTCCAGGCCCTTCTTTTGTCTTGTAACCTTTCCAGGTTGGAATCCGGGCGTCTGCAGTGATCAGCAGTCATTTCTGAGGCAATCTGGATTTCAGCAGGAGCTAACTCCACTCTTTTGCCTCTCTCCCTCCCAGACCTGCTTACAACCGACTTTTGTTCTGCTTCAGCCCACAGGAGACTAATTAGAAACGTGACAAACTGTAAGCAGCTAACGAGGCAAACACCTCCCCTCAGGAACCGGTTGTGACCAAAAAGAGCTCACAAAAAATAAACACTGCTTAAACCAACGGGCCATGAATGCAGCGCTAAAATCAATCATATTGTTGCTCTGCAGGCAGTTTGCCATGTTGTTCAATCATCATTGTTTCTGACCTTATATTTCAAGTGCATAAATTACACATGGGGCAGCACAGTGGCGTGGTGGTTAGCACTGTTGCCTCACAGCTAGACAGTCTGGGTTCAAATCCACCTTGGATTCATGCAAACTGTGTGGAGTTTGCATGTTCTCCCCGTGTCTGCGTGGGTTTCCTCCCAGAGTCCAAAGACATGCAGTTACTGGGATTAGTTGGTGATTCTAAATTGCCCATAGGTGTGAATGGTTGCCTGTCTCTGTTAGCCCTGCGACAGGCTGTCGACCTGTACAGGGTGTACCCCGCCTCTCACCCATAGACTCCAGCATCCCCCGCAACCCTGAACAGGATAAGAGGAGTAGATGGATGGAAATCACATGCACTTTTCTTAAATTCCCTGCAATTCTTCTAATGGCCACTGGAGGCTGCCTCCTAAAGCGAGTCACTTCCCATAGACCCCAACGTTAAAATGACTTTACAGCAGAATCAAATGTTCACAGCCTGGCATGAAAAACAGATTTACTCTCTGGATATAGCCCTTTAGTGTTTAAAGAAGCCACTTGTTTAGATTTTTTAAAGCCTTAAAGTTAGGGGTGTGGCCTCATTCATTTGCAGAAATAGCTTAGAGCTGTTGGCTATAGTAAAATAGAAGAGAGTACCTCTGCGTCCCTGAGTTTAAGGCCCATCGTTTGACGTCTCATGTAAATTAGGCCTAATTCTAGTATTTTATTAGTCCGTTAGTAAATCTAGGGTCTGTGTGTGGTGCACGGGCACAGTTTATTAGTGCAGCTAGCCAAGCTTAGCTGATTCTCTCAAACAAGAGCACAGAAAACTTACATGGTGGCAGCCAAAACGCAGACTTTAAAACTACCAGAGTCTAGAAACCCAAATGATGATGCTGCTGTGGCTTCTTCCATCTTCCCTCTACACTATGCAGATTTATTTTACCTTGGGGATCATTTCTCACGTGCTGAAGTCGCCCTTTTCCTCATGTGAAAAATGGACAAAAGTGTTTTTCCAGTTATAGATCCAGATGCAAGATGATCTGCATACGGAGCAGAAAGAGCTGGATAAACAGATTACAGAGATGATTCATGTTTGGGAACTTTAATAAGCTGGCTAAAGTTCATTCTGCACAAACGTGTGCCGTTAACAGCATTACGTTAGTGCAACAGGTACCATCGCCTCAGCTCTGATTACCCGAAATGTTTCTTAAATCAAATTTTTGCCCAGCAGAGCTGCATGAACAGAAACCCACGTTAAACAGAAAACTCCCCTCGTGAACTCTCACAGGGTAACTTTGGGTATTTCAGTGTGTGCTGTGCTCCAATTTTATGGCCTCTGCAGTTTTTTATATGAACGGCATTATTGGGCCTTTGAAACTGGAATGTGGCAGCGGAAGAGCTTTATGGTAAAATGACACAGATTTGTAATCATCCCTGTCATCACAGGTAAAAACAGGTATAAAAGTCTCCCATCACTGCTTTGTGTCCAAGGAACTGACATTTTTTTAATTCAAACAATCCAATAAAACAAAAGTAACTGTGTAATGATTTATGCACTTCCCACACATGTGGCCCAGATACAGTCTGGCACCTGCCTCCTTCGCACCTTCCTTCTGTTAGCATGCGCGCCTGGAGCATCGGTAACCGATTAGCCTCAAGTGGAAGTGTGCTATAAAGCCCTTTAACTTGAGTCTGCAGGCTTACTAACTACAACCTGAGGCTGCAGCACCTGTTAGCGTCTGATCTGGAGTAAACGCCTCACACCTACAGACATGAAGTAGAAAGGCACGCACACCTCGCTCACCCCAAATCTTCTACGTGCTGATGCTACGCTGCAGTGCAAACCACCCGATACTGTCATACGCCGTCAGGTTCGGCCATATTTTGGTGTTAGTTGCACATCGCTGGCTTTATTTGTTACTCTGCAGGACTGAATTATATTTTGAGCCAATAACTTTCAGCATTCTGGATCACTGGATCCAGAATCCTCCTTCGACCATGAACAAACTTTGCTATATGACAGAACGTTTGGTCCTGTTGCACCCTAAAGCATTTTAGAGGATTCTGAATTATCCCCATGAAGTTACACACAAATATGTGAATACTGTCCCTGCCTCCCACTGCTAAAGAATTACCATCCCCAACAACTCCAGGAATTTTCTCTGAACTCCGCTGATGAGTTAGCCTGCTAACAGACAGGCAGGAAACATAACCTGCCTCCACCCATCGGTGGGCGAAGAAATGAACAGCTGAATGAAAACAGAACGTCCTGAAAGTGCTGAATTCATCCGTCTGAGCTACCTGTGATTTCTGCAGAGTGTTCATTAAAACACCTTTAAGCAGCTTCAGGCGAGTCCTCACAGAGAGGAACCCGCCTGGAATGGGACCGAAGCGTGCGCGGCCGACGCGGAGCACGACGGTTCGCCCGGCAGCTGCGTTGAGTTCAGAAGCGATGCCGTCTTTCCAGAGTCTGAACCTGCACCACCACACAGTCCGGGCGCTGCTCGGTTTCTTACCCCTGCTGCTTTAGACAGTTCGAGCGTGACGGTGAGGTTTTCCTTCTCCGTCTTCGGCTCGTGGGGCCGGGGCTTACGGGGTGTTGTCACGGCAATGCCCTCCTGCTCCGCTTTCTTCTTATCTTCCTCTATTTCCTGTTAAAAAGAAATAAACAATGACTAATGCTCAGTGCCAAACACACACAGGTCTGGACTGCGTTCATTTTCTCATGTTTGGAGTGTGAACACTGAAGCGCATCAGAATGCTGCTGATGGACATTTTTCTCCCACAATGCAATGCACCAAGGGAATACTGTAGCTTCTAATATCTGGAAAAATGAAAACCATTCAGTCTGGTTATGTGAACCGAACGATTACTAAAAATAAAATGGAGTCATTCTGACATCCTTCAAACAGCCATTTCCTTTTTCTCAGGCTGCATGTTTAGAGATCGTTCAGCCCGCCGCTCTCCGAGTCACAGTTTGAAACTAAAAATAAATCTTCCAGTTCAAAGCTGTTTTCTGGCTAACTATAATCAGCAGCAGCTCTGAATAAAAATAAAACAAAGATGCACCGATGTGACTCTTTCCTCTCGTGCACAGTGCAGTGAGCGGTGACTAAAACTCAGCAGAGACAAACACATTTAAAACAGCTGTCATTCAGGTTTGTTGTGGGGTGACTGTGTGTGCTAGCTTAACAGACACCTATGCATCTCTCTGTTTCAAGCTGGAGTTAGTTAAAGCTCATTTTAAAAGAAAGTGGCTTTAAATATTTTTAATCTCAGTCCTGCTGTGATTTTAATATGCAGTAAAACTCCAGATTAATGTGGAAAACATGTGCACCCGTCTGCTTTTATACAGGAATGAATCCACTGAGTAAGGAAGTGCAAATCGTTCTGTTCAGACACATTTTTGGAGCATCATCACTTTTCAGTGATGCAAGTTGTCTTTTAACATTATGTAGGCAGTATTAAAGGTACATTTAGTTCTCCATACCTGGTACCTCTTCATCAGAGCTTCATTCTTCTTCCTCAGAGCTTCAATTCGCTTGTCCAGCTCTGCATCCTTCTCCTCCTTCGTCTTGAGATCCACCGTTGAAGACTGGAGTAAAGAGGAGGAGAGCAAAAGTGAGAAGACCAGTTTAGCCTGAATTACTTTAATGCGCAGCAGCACAAAGATATCTCTTCACATAGTTACATAATTGCTTTGCTGTCGTTAAAGAGGAGAAACGAGTCAAACACGCACGTGCCAATACTAAATACACGGCTCGAGGTGGAAGAGAAGAACTTTGCACACTTTTTAAAATCAGATACAAGACGTGAGCAAACCAACAACAGTCTTATAAATAAAAACAAGATAACTCTTCAAAATAAAAGCCTGAAATTGTTACCAGGATGACTTTGGTCCTCCTGAAAGTTTTGATTAAACTTCAGACACTGCATGCAGTGATTTTACTCACCATGGCTGCCTTCGACTTTTCCTCACACACTGGTGGCTGACTGCTTGTTCCTCCTGTAAAGCAGATGAAGAGGATGAGGAAGAGCCTTAACTTTTATAAGAGCACGCCACCTAAAATATGTCGTTTCTTCACCTCCACTAATTACATTACAGGCTCGTCTGTAACGGGGAACGAAAAGGATCCCTGTATTAATCAGTAACTGAGACAATGATTGTCTGCAGCCCCCTCTTCCTCACTCTGACGCAGGCAATCACAGGTGAGGTCAGAGCCAGGCGTGTCATTAAACCTTCTCAAAAGCTCCTGTAAGCGTCTTAGAGCTGCAGACAGGGTGTAAACATGTCACCTGAGGAACGGCACACACACACACACACACACACACACACACACACACACACACACACACACACACACACACACAGATGTTGTGGTCTGTGTCGGTGCTGGGTAAGGAGAGCACACTGAGCCATGTCTGATGTCTGACCCGTTACAAAGCGCCTGAGGAGCCCACGAGACGTGGAAGAAGCCGCCGCAAACACGCAGACAGCGCGCAGAGAAACACCTGAACGGATGTTTACACGCGCTAACGTTACGGTCTGCTCACCTTACCTGTATCGGGAGGAGTTGTAGTCACGGAAGAAACAGAAACTCGCTGCTCTTCACCAATTTCTGCGCCTCAATCCCTCCTTTCTATTCGACTTCCTGTTAGCAGTGGCTAACTTCCTGCCAAATAAAGCCCCTCCGCTTCTTAAAGAGACAGTACTCCCTGTGAGGGGCTGAGAGGCTCTGCAGGTGATTGCTGGACTTTTCCTCAGCGCCTCCACAGTGGCTTTTAAACATCACAAGGATGTGATTGAAGTGCAGACTTCCACCTTCAATTCAGCGGGCTTTACAAAAAAAATAGCATTAACTATTTGGGAATTACAGACATTTTTATACACAGTCCCCCATCTGCATGATGACAGAATTATTTCCATGGTTAAGAAAAACAACATGACAACATGTGACCAAGTGTGGAACACTCTCCAGGAGGCAGGAGTATCATTCACACAGTCCGCTCTCAAAACACACCTTCACGAGTGTAAATATACAGTTTACAACAAGGTGCAAACCTCTGGTTACACTCAACAACGGGAAGCCAGATTAGACAGAAAACATCTGAAAGAATTTGTCTAAATAATTTTTTCCAAAAAAGTCTTTGGAAGAAAAAGTCTGGAGAAGTAGAGAAATGGCTCATGGTCCGAAGCAGACCACATTATCTGTCACACATGGAGACAGTCGTAGGGCTAAGTGAAGTAGGTCACTAGTGTTTATTGGTGATGTGACTGCTGATAGAAGCAGCAGGATGAACTGTGACGTGTACAGGGCTGCATGCTCTGCTCAGATTCAGACGTATGCTGCAGAACTGATTGGAGTGCGCTTCACTGTGCAAATGGATAACGACCCAAAACATTCTGCAAAAGCAACCAGAGAGTTTCTCAAGGCAAAGAAATGGCAACGGCCAAGACAATCACCTGATCTCAAACCATCAGAGCGACTTCTCAGCAAAACTGAATGCCCACAGACCCACAAACATGCAGCAGTAAAAGAGCATCTCAAAGGAGGAAACACAGCATTTAGTGATGCCCATGGCTTCTAGACTTCAGGCAGTCCCTGAGTGCAAAGGATTTTTACAACATTAAATTATGTTACACTGTTCAATTATTTTTGAGCCTCTGAACTAAATATAAAAATGGCTGTAATTCCTAAATAGTTGGTGCAAAATCTTCGTAAAGGCCCTCAAACTGAAGCTGAAAGTCAGCACTTCAGTCACATCTTAACTGTTTGATTTCAAATCCATCATGGCGCTCTACAGACCCAAAAATACAAGGACTGTGTCAAATGATGCACCTAACTGCATGTTTTGAACTACGTATATCAGGAAACTGCAACCTTTACTATCAAAAGAATCATTATGAGCACTTTTTGACCAAAAATCGATGATCACTCATCTACCATCACATACGGCTGCTCTGCAGACTGATCAAATGTTCCTTCTGCTTTAGTTAACAGGACTCTACCATAATTTTTCTGTTTTTAATAAGCTCAAAATTTGATGTAGATTCTTGATACATGTTCTACGATGGAGTATTAAGACAAAATTTTAAATTGTGCATTTTGAGATTAAAGTCGTCATTTCATGTCAAACGGCTGATTTAGATGAGTTAGTGAAACAACAACTTTAATCTCCACATCTCAACTTTATTCTCTAAATGCACAATTTATTTGTGTGGCCCAATGCTCCTTTGTAATGTTCTTATAAAGTACAATATCTGTATACGCGACCTTTTCTTTCACTGGGATCCCAAAACAAACACTGAGATGGTTCATCAGTTCATCAGTTGTCCACGAGATGGCAGCAGCAACCAGCCATCGGACATGAGCCGGTAGCGCAGCGGTAATCTGGCCTGAGCACACAAAAATGTGACCTGAGAAGATTCATACGTGGAAAATAAATGAGGACAAAGTGCGCTGTCTGCTTCAAGCGTTTAGGTCACTGCTCCGTCCTTACAGCTGGGCTTCAAATGAAAATGTTGCACATTTACTTGTAGTTCCTCATTAATTTCACAGATTCAGATTTATCTTAATTTCAGTGAGATTAAATACATATGATATACTTTATATATCCCCCAAATGATAAATCCCTATGTGTTACAGTAAATCAGAGCAATCAAATAAGATGGAACGAAACAAAATTACTTAATAGAGTAAAAAAAATAAATAAATAAAAGGAAGAGCTCAAGTGAAGTAAAATAAATGAGCAAAATAAAATGCAACAAACACAACTGTTTGATATAGATCTAAATATAAAAACATGCATAGGTAAACAGTGGCACCAGGATCATGTGACATCATGTACATCATGTGACACAAAAAGAGCACTTTTACACTTTTATTTGCATAGTTCATTTATTTCATTTTATTTATTTGTGAGTGATTTGATCTATATGCCTTTTTTGCAGGAGCTATAAAAAGCAATGTTAGCCATGTTTCATGTAGCTGCTGCGGTTCCCTGTCACACAGGCTTTACCGGGATGAATGGAGAGACCAGAGCCTTTGTTAGCATCGTTAGTAACAGTTTAGGAGGTAAAGTCACTGCATCTATGCTGATCTACATGTTTAAACTTGATGAACTGCAGAGAAAAACAAGACAGGACAGATAACACAGACTCACTCACTCACATTCACGGCAGCAGGCAGAGTACATTAGACCATTTAACAGCAAGCACAGAGACAACTTCATTAATGACAGCCTGTATCAGTGAATTAACTTTAAAGCTCCTGGTAAAGGTGCAGCTCTTAAAGGGACGATGCACCCCCAAATCGAAATGACTTCTTCTCCCTCTGCCCTGCAGCGTTACATAAACATATAGTTTTTGTTTGTCTGTTTTTAGTGTGAGTTTGGAGACATTGGTGGAAAAGCTCCAGTTTTCTGTTGAATATGATGGAATCAAACGGCCTCGAAGTGCCAAAAAAAATGCACTGAAAAAACTCAGCAGCTGCTTCTTATTCACGAAGGTGCAACAGTGTAACCTAAACATCTCATTTGTGATGAACTACGCCCACCAAGGGTGTAAACATTAATGCCACCCACCCTCAGCGGAGGGTGTCTCAGGGAGTCTTGAGGAAATTTGATGTTCCTTTCCTGTAATTCCACAGAATACACCCAGGTAGTACTTTTTGGCTCTTTGCCCTCTAATGATTTAATGTGTTGACACCAACAACAAGAAGCTATTTATCGGTCCTATTAGTGATGCAGAAGCATAAATACGCTCGTGTCTATAGACGGCCACTGCAGAAGCTCTTCTTCTCACCCAGTGCAAACATGAGAGCCTGAAGGCTTTAACAGAAACCCTTTTATTTTGGTGGGGGATTATTAGAAAACCATACCTACCATATATATCTCACAAAGTCCCGATGTTAGCTGCCTGCACCCTTCTTTTGGTTGGTGGATGTTGACGGTAGAAGAAGGAAAATAGTTCCTCCGTGAAGCTGCTGGATTATTTTTTTTAAGGAGACACTTCTGCAGAGTCTGTCAAAATCATATGAAATGTTTTGTTTCACCACCTTGAGCTCCACAAAGCAAGTGCCATTATCTCCATTACATTTAAGAGAAAGCAAGCATCTCTACAGCTCTGTATAAATCTCCCAAACTGGGCGACTCACACCAAAACAATCTAAACAAAAAAATTCATAACTTTGAATTGAGGGTGAACTGTCCCTTTAATGTTGTCTGCTCAGGCTTTATATTGAGTATATCTTAATACCTACATAACACAGGCGTGCTTTTACAGCAGGAGTTTCACTCTGGCTGTCGCACATAATTCACAAGGTAATGGATCAAGCAGCTTTACAGTGACTAAGCACATTCAGAGCCCTCCAGCCTGGATGACGTGCTGTTTGCTGTCTCGTTACTCTGGACAGGTGAGATAAGGCTGAGCAGGTTACGTCTCACTGGCCTTCTTCCTTTTAGTGTTTCCCCGGGAGACCGCAGGCATGTTCATGTGCTGTTTTTTTTTACAGATTTAGAATCAAAATTATTTAATATGAGTTGCATACATTCAAAGCATCTGCCTCCTCACTGGCTCTGTCTGACAAACACACACAAAGCTGACAGACCTTCCTGCTCTGGCCCAGTTTCTGTGGACGCAGTCAAAACAAACAGCTCCTCTGTTGTTAGGCAGACGGCAGAGTGAGTAATGACCACACAGGATTTGTTAATCACCTGATAAGATCTTGCAACCAGACCGAGTGTATCTAGCCGTCACTAGAACACATGCAGAGGAGACCTGCTGCCAAAGTCAGAGACAGGTGGAGGGAAACGCCAGCCTGGCAGCCTCAGTTACACAACACCAGACACCAGACACCAGACACCAGACCCACCAGAACCAGCAGAACCAGCAGAACCAGCAGAACCAGCGGTCTTAGTGGACTGTAAGTGGAGATACTGTGAGAGTGAGACAGTGCACACAAAGAAGCCTGCAACAGCAGAAATGGTGCCACATGCATAAAAAAGCTTTTTAAAATCTTATTTTGGCGCAAAGTCACCAAAGTTTTAAAGCTTTTTGTGACGTGTGATTCTGCGCAGGCTGTTTTTATGTTTGCTGAAACTAGAGTTCATTTAGATTTCATAATAAATACATAAATAAAAGCCAGGAGGTGCATTGAGACGGCTGCAGAGGTGCTGCTGGGAGGATTCTGATGGTAATACAACATTAGGCTACATAAACATGCAACCTTACATAACATAATTAGGCTGAAACATAACCATGATGTGACAAACCTGTGATGTGGCTCAATGTGATGTGGTGTAATCAAACTTTATGTAACATGATGTCATATGATATCACATACATTAGGGAAATATATCATGTGACAGATGACATAATCTAAGCTCATGGCAACTTTATAATCACAATCATTAAACCTGTTTACTAATAATTGTTTTATAAACCATTTATGAGCATTGTGATTAGTGTAAATGTTTAGACTGTGCAGCTGATCTACAAACATTCATAAAGTTGTAACTTTATAGTGATGTATAGTCTTGAATGGAATAAGCAGGCAGGCTGTGCGAATCACAAACTCTTCAGTTTTATGTGCTCTGGTTTTGACTGTGTTTCTGCAGCTTTAGTCTCCAAAAATACTGGGTTGCTGCAACACTAAAGGAAACCGTGTGGTACTGTTTGATGCCAAAAACACGGCTGTTAAAAGGTTCGAACCAGCCCCGCTGCATGGCTTTATAAAGGGTTAGCACTCCCAGAGGAGGAGGGCATCATTTTCAACTTTTTACTGGATTTTTTTGCTCCATGAAGCATTGTGCTGCAAATTGTTAGGAAAGAGTCACATCATGAGAAAAGCTTTGTCCAAATTTCTGATTTCATCAGACTTCATTATCATCACCTTCACAGCCTTCTTTCTGACAAACACCTCTGGCCTGCCGTACCACCCTGGAGAAACATGGCTAACCCAGGGAGCCGCGCTGATGCTCACCTTTGATTTATAGCAATAATGCTTCTTTGTGCCTTCAGCTCAATGACTGCGTGTATTGCTGAAATCATCTGTTTAGTGAATGCATTGTTCATCAGATGCTAAAGTTTTCAAAATACTCTTCTTCTTTATATTAGGCAGAAGGGAAATGTGGAGGTGTGTTTTGAATGAGGACAGGCTCACTGATTATTTTTATTACAAAATTCAATTCAGTTCAGTTTTATTTATATTGCACCAAATCACAACAACATTCACCTCAGGGCGCTTTACACTGTAAGGTAAAGACCCTACGATAATTACAGAGAAAACCCAACTGTCAAAACGAGGCCCTATGAGCAAGCGCTTGGCAACAGTGGGAAGGAAAAACTCCCTTTTAACAGGAAGAAACTTCCAGAAGGCTCAGGAAGGGGCAGTCAGGGGTTGGGGGGAGGGAAGGGAGAAACAAGAATAACATAATCATCATCATCATTTCATAACAAATATATAATAATGTAATAATAATGAGTGCTGATGTCATCAACAAAATAAATTCTACCATTGCAAACAATATAATGAGTATTTTTCACAGTTATTTAGGCAGCATTTATTAGCTGTGGTATTTTCACTAAAGCTTTGATGTTGTTGGCTCATGAAACAGGTGCACATAAGTTTTTTGTTTTTGGCCATACTTGATAGTCAGCAGCAGAGAGACAGGAAGTCGGGAGGAGGGAGATGGGGAAGACGCACAGTGAATGGCGACAGGTCGGGACGCGGACCTGCGCCGTCCGCACCGCCACGTGGTATACGTGGTCGCCCGCTCATCCAGTGAGCCAGCCTGGTGCCCCCTGAGTCCTCGAGAGTTTAAAAAGTCCCGGAGCTCCTTCTTTGAAGCTCTGGCGCTGTGCAGAGACGTGGATCCGCTTTCACTGCGAGCCTGGATGGGGGGGGGGTGTCAGGGATGAGCTCATTGTTGTGAGAGCCAAACAGCAGCCTCCCCGGGTATAACATGAGATCCCTGGAGGCTGTGATCACGGACGGAGGAAAGTGACGACGGCTTCTCTTGTTGATATAAACAACCTGCAGGCGGACGTTCACGTCAGTGACGCGAGCAGAGGGTACAGCTGAAGTTTGTTTGGGACAAGTCCTTAACTTTCCTCCGGGAAAACCCCTGCAGTTGCTCTCCCAACGATGCAACACTGAACTCAACATTTGTCTTTGCACGAAAATCCCCCCCCAAGAAAGAGACCCCAAAATCACACACTGGTTCTCCAGGTTAATCACTTTGATCATCCTAATAATAATAATATTAATAATGTATTGATATAATAAAAGAGTGTTTTTGACAGACAGTTATATTTGTCACAGAAATCACAGATTGTCGAGAAGTTGCCGAAATGACAAAAAAGCAACAGAGCAATTAAATTAAAACAAATAACAAGAAAAAAAAAACCTGGTGGTGGTGCAGGTGTCCAATTCCACAGTCAAAACAAACCACAGATTTGAACATTGCTACATATGGCTGTGGCTCTGATACACCACAATCTCTCTCTCCCTCCAGTTCTTCTCCTTAGAGATCTCAGATCAGCTGATAAACGCTCTGTCCACACTGAGAAGCAGTTGAGAGACGCTGATCTTGTTCTCATGGCCAAGCAGCCATCTTTAGACAGTCTTTCAGCCTGTCTGTTTTCATTGTCTCCGTGGAGACAGCTTGATTTATTAATCATCTGATAGTGTGTTCACTTCGGGCAGAGACGTCATATAAGGAGCACTCTTTAAAGATGTAAACATGGTGGCTGTCCCCTACCCCGTAAGAGTCAGCCCCATCTCAGGTAATTTATCAGCCAATCAGGTTGCTCTGATGCACGCGTACAGTGGGAGTTAACCACCGTGTCAGGTGTGTGGAGATGAATTCAGCGTGTTGGATTTTCAACCTGTTCTCACCCCACCCCATCAATTAGGACCACTTTGCCAAAATCACTGGTGTGGCTAATTTACACACAGGGTGTCCATTGGTGTGCGTAACCCTGACGCATGACCTAAACAAGAGTGACTGTCGCTTCATCAGGTGCTCCTGGTGGTTCCTACAAGATTAAAAACTCCCTGTGAGCCGCTCCATATCAGATCTGCCCTTCGCTGGCTCCTTTAAATCAGTTCTTAGGACCTTATTTATTTAAAATCCATTTATTTTAATGGCTTAATGGCTTACTTATTACTGTATTTAAGTATCTACTGTGTGTGTTGTGTCTGTTTTCCTTTTGTAACCATGTTTCCCTGACAGTTGTCGACATTGATGCTCTATTAATAAACTCGAGCCAGACATCCCAACTCCTGCTCCTGCGGCCGGGATCCAGCTGAAGGGAATCTGACCTTCTGCACACACACATTAACACAATAATCAGCTGTTGCTTGATTTCTGACCTGAAAACCATGCAGAAGCATTTCTCAGTCATTCATTGTTTTAAATGCTCAGCATGATTTGAGTATTTGCAGGTTTTACGTGACAGTATGAAAGATTCTTGACTTCCTTTTGCTGAATTTAATTCTCTTTAATGACCCCAAATGTTCCCACCCTTGTGCTCTGCCCTGTTGCTTCAGGAGAAATAAATCCATGTGTGAGCAGACGTGATGTGCTGCAGATGCACATTCCTCCACTCTGTGCTGATTTAACTTATCATAACAGGGATCTGGTTGGCTGACACACACACACACACACACGCTTACACACACGTGCGCACACACCGGGTCCATCTGTCCGGCTCTGTTTGAGGTGAAATGATGAGGTAATGCTGCTGACCTCTCCGCTCTCCCGTTTCATAAACCTGTCAGATTTCTCAGATTTCTTCCCGATACGCAGCAGCACGTCTTTCTTTTCTCTTTGCATTGTTTTCTTTGTTTCCTCCTGTAATCTCTGTAAACTCACACCATCAGATGATGCTGCTCAGGGGTGAGTTTCTCCCAATCTGTAAGGAAGCTTCTCCTCTATCAAAGTGAGTAAAGTAAAAAAAAAGGGGCCGTGTAGTTTGACACCTGTTATTCGTTCTTACACGTTTATTCTATAAGGATGCAGCTTTAAGATTTGCATTATCTAGTGAAGCTGCAGGATTTGACTCTCCTCCAGGTCAGAGCACGTCTGCAGATCTTACTGCTCGGCTTTCTTTGACATTCAGCGTTTCGGACTCGATGACACCCGCCTGTTCCTGCAGCCGTGGACAGCAGAGGCTGCTGCTGCTGCTGCCAGGCCTTTAAACAGACTGGTTTGACCCTGCAGACCAGTCTGAAGGAGCTTTGTGACACCAGCTCCTGGACAAAAACAGCCAGAAGCACAACGCTGGTCTACACAGCTGTGTCATTTTAACCTTTTATTAATCAGATGGTTATATTTCATGTTACTGCATCACCAAACTGAAGAAGGAAAAACAATCGCAGGTTTGAAGAGTCACAGATTTAGTTTGAAACAGATTTTTGTAACTCACTGTAGAAAACCTGACCTTTAACGACAGGTGTGCATTAAGTGGCCTGTGTCCTCGGAAATGAGCTGACATCTTTGCAGCACCGACAGCCACAGGTTTGAACCCAGGTGCCGCTTACTGTGCTACCCTCTGCACAACCACACATACTGACTGAAACCTGTCAAAATGTACCAGATGCTGTTTGCTTAACTTTAATAATGAGCAAACCTTCGAATCAAAGATTAAATTTTTACCATAAGGTGCAACACTTCACAGATATTACTGTGTCTGTCAGGTCTCTGGCTCCACAGTGTGAGCCTGATGTGAGGAACCTCGGGTTTATTCCTGACTCCTGTCTGAAACTGGGTTTGCAGAGTTTAGCTTTAAAAAGTCTTTTAGCTAAAGTCAAACCCTTTCCTCCTTTAATAACCTTGAAAAGGTGATTTTATCACCTTTTATCAGGTGATGTTATCACAAATGCTGCTGCTGCTGCTGACAGACTCCTGACTGGAAGCTGGAAACATGAACATATTTCACCTTTCCTGACATGTTACAGTCTCATACCCCATGCTGAATGCTCAGGTCAGCCGACCGGCGGCTGATTATCCTCCCGTGCACCAGAAGCTGCGGATCAACCTTCCCCTCCAGTTCATGTGCCTCACTAACAGTTCAGGTCTGTTTTGATGATGCTTGTAATGATATAATCAGGTTTTTGATTGCTGTGCAACACTTCGGTCAATGCCTGTTGGGCTTTTTACCTCAGAATCTGGATGGTGGAGCATTAAGGTGGGAATACTCAGAAAAACAGGTGATCTCTTGAAGCAGAGCCATTGAGCAGTCACTACCTGAAGTATAACACAATGTTGCAGCACGTTCACAGATACACAACAGTGGCAGTACAGATTACAGGTTTTACTGTAGTGTTATTACAGTTTTATTACACACATTGCTGCCACCTTGAATTGCAGAGTTGGGGTTGGTGCAGCTAGTGTGACTTTCCGAGTGGGAAGTCTGACTTGAGGGGACATTCCAGCTAAAAATACTGAGTGGGAACTTGGGACTTCTGACTTCCCACTTCAAGTGGAGCACAGTGTAAATTTAATATAAACTGACCTGACGTGAGTAACGAGTCTGTTCATGTAGCTCGTACCTGTAGGCACGGAGGAGGACATTTACTCCGTCAGTTAAGTGCACCCTCACTGCTCCCATAGGAATTAAGAGGGTAAGTCGTAGCCGGGTGCATCAGCGAGTGTCTCAGACGCTACAGGCCTCAGTTAGCATGTAAAAGGTGAAAGTTCACGACGGCACAATTAGAAAAAGACTGAACAATATGACTTGCTTGGAAGGAGAAAACCTCTTCTCACTAAAAAGAAGATGGCAGCAACAGTGGAGATGTTTGGTTAATGCACAGCACCACCTGTCACCACCTGTCAGCATAGTGGTGGAGGCGTGATGGTTCGGGCTTTGTTCTGCAGCCACAGGCCCTGAGGTGCCTGAGTCGATCACGAACTCCTCCGTGTACCAAAGTATTGGCAGCTGAAAACTGAGTCATGCAACAGGACCATGATCCTGAGCAAATATGCTCTACAAGCTACTGGATCATTAGTTTTTCACAGGAGTGCATATGTCAAGGGTCAAATATGAGATTGAATAAACTCAGGACAAACAGCACGTCCATCACGAGGACCGGACTAAAGGTGAGAGAAAGGGCAGAGCTGTTTGGGCTGTGACAGCAGAGCTTCTTTTCATTTTATCTCTGACTGCTAACACCCAGCACAAAGCATCTTTATCACGCCATCAGCACTCAGCTAGCATTACAACACACATCTGATAACAGCGAGCTTTGGGCTCCCCCGGCGCATTCAGATTGCTTCACATTTACCTGTTGACAGGCAGCTTTCTGCAGCTCAGCTGATGACAGAGAGAGCCACTGCTTCTCCCACTGCTGCGGCCTGTTTAGAGGATACTTATCACAGCAATGGGAGCTCATTTGTTAAAACAGGAGCAGAAGATAAACCAGACCAAGGAAAGGGCAGTATGAGGGGAACTGAAATAAGAAACTGGTTTTGAATAACAGAAAATTCAGTGAGTGTGGGGAACATACAGAACCAGTCAAAGTTTGGACACACTGGTGCTGTACATCTCTGTACAACTGTGAGTCCTCAGACTGCAGAGGAGCTAAAGTAGCAATGATTAAGGTTAGGGAGCATTTTCTGGGAGATTTACGGATGTACACGTGCGTCCATCTTTATGCTGCGCAGCATTTTTATCCCTCACCCCACATTTTGAGCTGCATTTTCATTGGTTCGAGTTTACAAAGGTCTCCCAAGAAAGATGTTTGCCAAAGATGATCACCGGCTAGGAGAACATCAGGAGTAATGGCTAACAGTTTGAACAGTGACTGTGGCACAAAAAGGAAGTGAACAAATGGACACATTAGTGTGGTTTAAAGCATTGCCGAGCTGGCCTCTCCTATAAAAACTCATCCTGGCCCGTGGCTGGTACCAAAACTGTCACAGGAGACGACAAACTCGAGCTTCTATTTCTTCTCGTTAAAAGTAAAATACACTTTGAGTCTCAGACCACTTCACAGCACGAGTGTGTCCCACGCAAACACACCTTTAGTTTGTTTCCATCTGGTCACCCAAACGTAGAGGCGGCGAGGAAGGACGGAGGGATGACAAAGGAAACATGAAAAGCTGAAAGAAGTCAGGAAAGGAACGCTTTGTCTTCTATCCGGACATGTAGAGATAACCGGGATAACTGCACCCACACCGGCTGCTGCTGCTGCTGCTGGTGATTTTTTCACCTTTCCTCTGCATGATGTCAGTAACAGCCTGACATTTATTTGTTGTACCGTAATAATTATTATTATTGCCAAAGCATTTAAGTTGCACTCTCGACTCCCGACAGGGCGACCTTTGCTAACACTATCAGTCAGAATAATAAATATTCGCCACACGATTATTTCTCCATTAAGATTAAAACTTCATACTTCAGTTAATATGTAATTATTCATAATGCACAGAGTGTAATTTCCACAATTACCTCTGAGTTATGACATCCTTTAAATGTTGCACCCCAGCCTGAAACCAGCCCTGGATGCAGGGAAGAGGAGGAGTGGGATGAAGGGGTGGAGGGGTGAGGGGTAAAATGATGATGTCATTGTAACAACCCAAACACTGGCTCAGCTTTCAGCTGTGGGGACAAAAGCTGAGGCCTTCTGCTTTGGTTACTGCAGGACAAACAGCAGCTTCACACATGCACACACACACATACACACACACACACACACACACACACACACACACACACACACACACACGATGGGGATTCCTCTGACCTGTCATTAGGCTCCTGTAGCCTCGCACCGTGTTACCGACTGTAGAACGACCAAAGAGAGAGAAGGTAAACGATAACAGAAAGATATCCTTGATTAAGATGAAAAATACAAAGCACATTTACTTAATAAAATGATCATATTTAACCTGAGCTCTTCACCTTTGGCTCGGTCAGTCAGCCATGCAAACAACCTGCTACATCACCAGGTAACCCTCAGATCAAACTTAATCCGACCACCTCATGAAACAGCAGCTGAGGTTTTTCAGTTGGACTAAAGAGCGAGATGAGCCTCGAGGTGGTAGATCTCATTTACATGCTTATCACAGCCACAGAGGTATAGATTACCTGTCAGAGAGAGGGAAGCGAGCGTGAGCACACCTGATCTGGCGTCGTCATATCGACTCTGTTGCACGACTGCCCTCGGGTTACAGCGAATAACACCCTCGACACAGAGATGAGCGTTGCAGGATAGAAAACAAGGTTGGTGATGCAAGTTGGAACCAAAAACCTGGCAGGTGACTCGATCACAGGTGGCATCAGACATGGGTTGGCATCAGCAGGTGTTCGGGGTGCACTTGTTCTCCTGCTGCAGGAATATGCAGATTATAACCAGCCTGCAAGTATGTGATGAATCAGAAAGGTCGTGTTTAGGTATCAGAGGCTAGAAATCAAGAGTGTGATAGTAAAAAAAGAGCATATTCTTCAATTTGTATCCAAGCTGTTAAAGGAATATTGCACTGTTTTTACTTTATTTTAAGGTTTAGTATCAGGAGACAGTCTGTGCTTAACCAGACATTAAAAAAAAATAAAGAAATTTGTTAGATTTTGAAGTTTTGCTGGTGTAACCTTTTTGCAGTTGAATGTTTTTCTTTGAAATGAAAAGAAGAGGCCACAGGTGTGCACAGGTGCAGACGTTTTTTCCGGGCGTTTGAATGGATAAAATAGGAACCCTGTACCTAATTTTGCACCTTCTTGAAAAGGTGCATGTTTGTGCTGCTGCATTAAGGTACAAAATCTTCACTACAGGTTCAAGTCTGACTTATGGAAGATACATCAGCAGTACCTTAGAGGATACTGTGCAGTGACATGCTGTTGTTTTATTACATGTACAGTAGTGTACTTCACCAGCAAACAGCAGAAAGATCAGCCTTAAGCATTCAGCAGCTAAAGAGCCTGATATCCCCCCTGAGGAGCTGGTAGAGACAAACACAACTGCAAATTAATGGTCGTCTTTCCTCCAACTGCTGGATGTTTAAATACTCCATCAATCAGCTTATCTTACCGCCTGGAGAGGTGACTTCACAGGTGACCAATACCCTACAGGTAACCAACAAACTCAGTGTTTACATTTGATCACAGCATGAAAATCCTGCTTATTAGAGGCCAGAGGAGGTTTCAGAATGAAAACCAAAAGTGGTGAAACTTCTATAAGAAGAGTATGAGTCACCGAACAGCATCTGACCAAGCTGGGACAGGCTCCAGCCCCCTCATGACCCTGAACTGGATAAGCTGTCAGGAAGATGGATGGATGGATGGATGCTGAGTTTATTTCCAAAAGTGGTCAAACCTGTGCAGTCATGCAAATGATGTAATGCTCCTGAGAAGAAGGACAGAAGATGACAGAAGAAGAACATCCAGGGAAACAAAGCTGCAGGAAATTTACCTTCTGTGTTAATCAAATATTTTCAGACTGTTTTCACAAACATTTGATAGTTTATTATATTTAAAATAATTCATATTATTCATAACAAAATGAGTAACAAATGCAGCCTGATGGTCTTGACTCAAATTAGCATTCATTATCTTGCCTCTCCAAGCTAACTGTTGACCACATGTCATGCAAAGTCTGCTTGTGTCAAAGCTGGTAGAGGACTTTCGCCCGGGCATGTACCTGACAGGAGACACACACACACACACACACACCGACAAACAAAGGGGGTGTGCTGCTGGAGGAGGCGGAGGGGGTTCCTCACTCAAGCTGCCACTTCCTGCCGATTAAACAACCTCCTATCCTGCCGCTCAGCTGAGCACCCCCCGCCCCCCATGCCCCGCAGCTGAGGGGTGCTTCCAGAAAACAATGACCTGAAGGTCAGGGGTCAGGATGACTGGAGTTTCTGATGTCATTTAGCATGCTAATGTTATGCAGGGCTCTCAGACTCGGGGTTCGAAAGCTTGAACACTTAGTTGTGACTCACAGCCATACTGCAGGCTTCTGTCACTGCATGAAATATCAGCCTTATCGTGTGAGTCCAGCAGCCTGAGAATCAAGCTGTGAAGTGTCACAGTGAGATTAACGAATAAGCAGAAATAAATAAGGAATAATAACCTTCAAGTGGCTGAGTATAAGTGCTCCTGTCAGTCTATTCCTGCGACTTTTCATAGTTTGTTACAGGAATCAGCGCCACAGGGATAGTTTCCACTTCTGCTCACTACACTGTCATGGTTTTCAGTGAGCCACAGCTGATGGAGCAGATTCAGAGATACCCTGAAGTGTGTGCAGGTTTAACACACGAGTAACCAGATCAGACAGGTGGGCCACGGACAAACTCGCTGCTTCCAGGGATATCTGAGGAATGTTTGGATCCCTTCTACCCAAATACTCCCTCTCCCTCCTGCTGATCTCTGTGCCGATGAACAGTTGGTGGCTTTTAGAAGCAGGTGCAGCTCCAGGCAGCACAGCTCTTCCAAACCAGCCAAGTATGGCTGAAGATTTGCTGGAAAACTGATGCCAAATTTTGGCATTAAAAAAAAGAAAATCATGGAAAACTGTAATTAATGATATTTGAAACGTCTGCCAGGATGAAGGAAGCACTGTGGGTATAATGGACACAAGCTTCCAGTGTTTAGATCTGGGAACGTCCATCGAAATGACTTTACTGAAGCCTTCAATACAGGAGGTCAGCCTGCATCTTGGAGACGCTCCGAGTCCGGAGCAAATAAGGTCGAATTCACTGCTATTGGTGTCGAGCATTTTGCAGAGTCAGCAAAAACAAAAACAAAGTCACAGGTACATCCCTGAAGCTCCTGGACCTAAATTTGGATCAGTCTGCCAAATAACACAGCAAACAGAATTCCCAGGGCTGTGACCTCAATGCAGAGGAGAGCCTTATTCTTCTTTGCACGAATCACATGCAGCCTGAAATCACCACAGTCAGAAGTGTCAATGTTTCGGTCACACACTGATTATGCAATGAATGTGTTATTAACAGTGTTACTGTATGCTGAAGGCTGACTCAGCTCCACTCCAAACAGGAAGGCTGCATGTTTGTTTACAGCTGCTGAGGATGTGTGAAAAAGAGAAGGAAATTAGAGGAAAAGCAGCCGGGGGGTTGTGAGGGAAAGGATGTGTCTGTGTGTGTAGGTGGGGGATGCTTTGTTGATCTCTCTGCAGGGCTGTGACATGAAAAAAGTTAAAGATAAGGGGTGAAAGGAGAGGAAACAGGGGACAAGAAGGGCTTTATGTGAGGGAGGTTTGATGTGTGAGGTAACAAAGATGGAAATGTGCTGCAGAGAATTTAAAATAGAAAGAAAATGTGTGTTTGTTTGTGTATGTGTGTGTGAGAGAGAAGGGAGGCAGAGGGGGCAGTAAAACACAGCAGCATCCTGTCGGGGAGCATGTCAGCACTTGTTGTGCAGGAGGAGAGAGGGAGGGGCAGGAAGTCAAACTCACCAGCCATCAAAATAAAAGCCACAATAAGAACAATGCAAATACACTAGATTGATGCAAATGGGAAATAAAGTACAGGTGACTCAGTGTGCACATCAGGTGAGCTCAGGTGTGGAGGTTTCCATGGTATTTATTTACTTTGACTTCACTGTGTTTTAACACAGGCTCGTTTGGGAGGGGCAGGATATGTAAGTTC
The DNA here is from genome assembly GCA_024447675.2 of Pterophyllum scalare. Classification (NCBI taxonomy): domain Eukaryota; kingdom Metazoa; phylum Chordata; class Actinopteri; order Cichliformes; family Cichlidae; genus Pterophyllum; species Pterophyllum scalare. Next base: position 33,479 of record JAMQGT020012800.1, on the reverse strand, counting down.
AGAACAGGTTTTATAAGACATAATCCTGGTTTTGCTTTTATGTCAGTTAACAAAAATTAACTAGTTATAGTTAACTCAGAGACATGGCTCTCAAAATTCCCTGGATTGAAATGGGAAAATCCTGCAAGAGCAAAGATGGGGAAAGCTTTTTAAAACCCTTATTTTTTTCACTCGTGAGGAGGATTTTCTATCAGATTTGACTGGTGATTGTATAACAGTGTAAAATTAAAGTCAGATCAGATGATCTGTCACTCAGAGCCATTATGTTTCAGGGAAGGCGTGTTTTTGGGGGCGGTAATCAGCATGATCCCTTAAAGGGAGCAGCCGAAAGGTTTATTTACTGGGTTTTATTGTGAAAGTTAGACCGGATGTCTGATGTCTAGGTCTGACTTGACCACGAGTTTAAAAACCGAGGCGGACGCCGAGTCGGAAAAACCCGTACAGCCAGCCGCCCCGGCAGCACGTACTCCGCTGCCTGTCCGCTGCACCTCATCGGCATCAGTGTTAATGTTTTGATGACGTAACCTGAGACAGAAACAGACAAATTTTCACCGAATCTTCACAGCGGGACACCTGAGATGGAGTGACGCGGCTTCCCCCGAGCGGACTTTAAATCTCTCCGAACCTCCTGCCGGCCGCATCCACGGCTTCTTTTCGCCAGCTTTGATTCCGTCATATGGAGACCTGTTACCGTCAGATTCACACCTGCACACAGCGTCGCCGCGGACCTTCAGATAACCGCCACCAAGTAAGACCATTCACTTCAGATTTCTCCCTGCAGAACTTTGCAGCGCAGAGTTGCATCATCTGCCCAGCTGTCAGGGAAAGCGCTGAGCCTCAAACTTCACCCGAACCGCCGCCTTTACTCCCAGCTCCTCTCCGTTTATACTCGTACAAACGCGCCTCCACACGGAGCGGTTGCACGGCAGGCCGAGTTCCACCGGCCAGCAGCTCACTTTCGCGTTTCTCCGACCGAGACAAGCCCCGACATGTCGGAGGACGAAGCGCTGACGGCGGAGCGGTAAAAACTGAAACATAAGCTGCTCTTGTTTCGCCGCGGACCGGACGAGCGACCTAAAAAAAAAAGCGCAGCGCCGCTCGTGGATTTTATTTCAATTTATAAATGTTGACTTTATCCCCGGAAATAATCAAAATCGGACGCGTTTGTGTTGAAATAATATTAAACGAACGATTTTTGTCGATTTTGTTCGCTCGTCGCTTTCTGCTCGATGGCCGAACATCGCGAGCGCGCCGCGTCGGGCACGGGCGGCACGGATTTGTTTACAAACACATGTCTCGTGCTCCGAAAGCGGAGCCGCTGCTGCCTCCTAGCGGCCGACAGGAGGACAGCAGCTAAAATTAGAGCCTCGGGTTTATTTATTTTAATCTTTTCCACTCAGCTGCCTCTGTGCTTCAAAAATAAAATACAGATTTTTCCTGTTATTTTAAGTGTTTCATTATATGACGTAGTTTTAGTTTTTATAATAGATTGATTTAAACCCTTTCATGTATATTTGTGCATATTATTTACCAATATTATTTTAGCTAAACTAAATAAAAATAAATAAATAATTAAATCATGTTTGTCAAAGAAAAGGGCAAAGTTACACTTTTAAAAACAATGAAATGAAACTAAAACAATTTTGTGTATTTATTAAAATATGTAAGATAATATAAATCATATATAGTAGATGTCTTCAGGCTTGGGTATATATTGGGATGTGTGTTAAATATATTCTTAACTTCTTAAATCATACTCTCTGATGAATACCAGCCGTGTTATAATAACAAAAACCAAAACCAGCACTGAAACCAATAAAAACTGAACTAAAACACAACATTTTGAAACCATAAAAACTAAACTAAATTGAAAATAAACATAATAAACTGTAATACCGCTGTCTTCCCTAATTAGACTACCACTGAGATGGCCCGAGCACAGACCATTCAGGGCGCTGGAGAGACCTCTGCGGGGGTAAACTCCTCTCTTCCGTGCCACAACACCTGCCGCGTGGAGCTGCCTTGCCCCCTCCACACCTGGCCTGGGATGCTCACCAGTACCACCACCGCCACCAGCACCACCACCACCTCCTCCTCTGGGACCGGCACCGGTGCCATACATATCCACCATCATCACCATCACCATCATCACCTGCAGCCCATGCAGGCCCTCTATCTGTCGTACCCACTGCCGTACTCCCACCCAGAGGACCAGGGCGAGCCCCGTAATCACCAGCAGTTACCTGCGGCGTTGCCAGTGCCTCCTGGCCGGAGGCTCTCAGGAGAGCAGTCAGGTAATATTTACATAGTATTACACAAAGTGAGTTGTAGCATAGTGTAATATTATAACTACCTGAGGTACTTGAGGGGTCAGTGTGACACTGGGTCTGAGCAGGGTGTTAATCATTAAGCCTTTCAGGCACAGCTGGGTAAATGTGGGGCAAAGAGTGTGTTTGTGTGAGGCACATGCTGACAGGGATTTAGCACAAACGTGTGACGTGAAAACGAGGAGAAAGCTTAACTTTGTCTCGTGCAGGACTCTTTGCCTTTTTTACTCCACTGGCCTTCAGTCTACTAATAAATTAGGTTTCATCCATCACACCTCTTTCACCCAGGTATGAGGAGTTTCCCAGTTTGTATTAGGGTCTTACCACTAAAAGGGCTTTGTTTATTATTATTATGATAATGCTAACTAATCTCATTTTTGAGTGTCTAAACGTGCTCAAACTCACGTAAGAAGTGGTGAAACTGTGCGTATTTCATGGGCCCTGCCTGCTGTAGCACCCCACACAAAGTCTGAGCACAGGAGCCCCTCCCCTCCTCTGTGTTTCACGTGCATGCGTGTAAAACCCCCACATGCCCAACAAAAAAAACCCCTTCAGACTGTTTCTTGTACCCAACAGGAAGTCTGCCATTTTGGCACCACTTTAACAAACTTGTTCTTGCAGAGATTCAGACACAGACGCCGTTAAACTGTTTAAATGAAGTTTTGGGTGGAGGGCCTGTCTGTGCATCTGTGGTCCAGTCTGTGTTAATTCACGGATAAAAATCTCTGTCTTAGACTTTTGATTTCGTAAACTGTAGCCAATCAAAATGTCAGAAACGGTCTCAAAATGTGACACCTGGTCAGGTGAGCCGCAGCAGACCTGATTCAAAGCCACTGCTGCACGAGACAAGCGGCAGTATACACAATGAGCAGGAGTGGTTACGATCAGATGCAGTGCAGACCCCCACCCTGAAGTAAACAGCAGCGTTATCAGCGAGCAGGAGAGTATCGGTTTGTTGCGTGTTTACTGCAGCCGGGGCTTTATTTACTGGACGGGAGTTTGTTTGGGCAGAGCTGATGAGTGGGGACAGGTGGAGGGTGGAGATGTGCTACAGCTGGCGCAGGGATAAACAGGCGGTCCCTCTTTAGCACAGTGACCTTGTAGCCGAGCAGGCCTTTATGCTGGAGGAAGTTCCCCAAACTGCTCAGACCAGTTCCCGAGTTTATGGCGTGAGGTGGGATTCATTTCAGGGGATGTTAGAGGAGCTTCTACTTTGTAATATTAGTAAAACGCGCCCTGAAAGCTCATTGTGCTGCTGTCGCTCTGGATGTCTGCGAGTTGTTGAATTGTGCCTGCAGCTGTTTAAGTCTGCCGGAGACGTTCCCTCAGCTCCAGAAAGAGAGTCACGTCTGCAGGTGTTTACTGCATGGATCAGGTGAAGTAAGCCTAAATGTCTGTATCCCGGAGGAAAAGCTGTCAGAAAGGTGGATTCAGGTGAGGCTGCAGAAGTGGCTCAGCAGGTTTAACTTTGGCTCTGGGGCCACAGCGTTGTGACAGAGCTGTAGCAGTGTAAACAAATATCTTAACATCCCCTCCTCCTCCTCCTCCTCCTCCTCCTCCCCCTCCTCCTCCTCCTCTCAGCTGTAGGTCAGCTGTGCATGCAGGCATGTTCAGACATGTCCCCGCCTGCAATAAAGAAACAATCTGCAGCACTTCCTCCTCAAAAGAGCGGCAGCCCAGCGGCACAGACTCAAATTAGCCTGTCAGTGTGTCACCAGCAGGAAATGAGGCCAAAGAGTCAAAACTACAGGGACTTATTCAGTCAGCTATTTTTTATTTAAGCAGCCAGCTTTAGAAAAGTCAGTTCATCAGATTAAAAGTTGGCTTATCAGTCAATCACTAAGTCAGTTAATGGCCAAGTGGATTTGTAATTCGGTGAGTGGGTAAGTTGATTATTCAGTTATCTACACTGAAACCGAGTTATTCAATTAGTCAGAAAGCTGTCAGTTATTTAATAAATCAGAGAGTCGGTTCCGGTTTTCCTCTACAGCAGGAAGTAGTCCACAGGAAGTACTCTGTGTGGCTTGGGTGAAGGAGATAGCTGCTATTCACACATCAACACAATCAGACATCTTCATGTCAGATATTTATGCTCTCGTGTGCTCGTGGCTGCGGTGTTCACTCATCAGTCGGTTAATTGGTTCAAAGCGCCCAGCCTGCCATCGAGATCAGTTCACTGCTCCCTTTGCTGTTACGTCACTCGTGGGTTCATTTACACTGCATTTGCTTAGTCGGTCGGTTGGTTATCTGCTTATTAGAGTTATTTGTTAAGGGAACAATGTGGGAGCACAGCTAATGTTTCAGCGCTTCCAGCACAGTCAGCAGAAATTTAACCTATTTGATAACCAGCCAGCATGCTCCCTCTTTGGCTCTTCCCTGAGACTGCTTACAGGTACCAAAAACCACTCCACCTGTTTCTGTTCATCTGCAGATACCTGTTTATTCTGAGGGTGTTATAAGGGTGTTATAAGGGTGTTCTGGAACAGAGACAGATATCCACGATATCATATCGCGGCGGCATCGTCCCATGGTGTGATGTGTGTGTGTTTTTAGTCTGATGAGATGATCGTGTTTAAGGATCTTTAAAAGTATTTTTGGTCATCCCCTCTAAAGAAGAACCGAGGTATGAGGAGAACAGGTTTGGAGGATTGTTTATCCATATGAGTGAAATATCAGCACAGCTAAAATCGGAGTTCTCAGCTTCCTGCCCTCCCTGTCGGTGCATCTTCAGATTTAGTCTGTTGTGATTTTTAATGCCACCCCCTCCTCACCTCACCCAGCCCTTCTGTCTCTACTGGATCCCATATTTAACTGGTCAAGGGGTCTCTCTGTCACCTTGTCAGCCCGTCGGCCTATCAAACGGACAAGTTCGTGCCAAGGCCCGCCCCTTTCCTCTAGGTCACCCTATCGCAGCTCGTCTCCCCGCTCTGTGCTCCAATCGCGTGCAGATGTCTCCAGGAGTGCTGCCTCAGAGTTACCTTGGCAACAAGCCAGGGTTTTCCTGTTTGTGTTTTCTTTTTCTTTTCTCTCTTCCTCTCTCTCTGTCTCTCTGTCTCACTCCGCCTCTCTCTGTCTAGTCACCTGCATCTTTAAAGGATCAGTTGTAATCCTCCTAGCAAAGCGGATGCTGTGGTTGCCAGGGGCGCCGCTGGCACCCGGGCGTCATGCTGGAGACGGGGGTCGTTTCACAGTAAATAAAAACGCTGCGATTGGATGAAGTAGAAAACAAGTCGGGGAGCCAAAGGTGTGCCGTAGTGAGGTCAGAGAGGGCACCTGCTCGGCTTAAAGAGAAGAGTTATTCAGACCAAAGAGACTGAAATCTCATGTCGAAACAAGCACATTAATTAGTTAATGTGTATCAGAATTAAAGGAGCGGGGCAGTTAATGATGCTTCCCCCACATTATGGAACAGGGTTTAAGAAAACACCAAGAAAAAACGAAAATGCGTGAGGAAGTAAAGATGTATAAATGAAAAGCAAGAACAGAAGCGTTCTTACAGGCCTGATATCTCAAACAGATTTAGGTTTGTTTATCATCGAAGCGAGACCAGACAGAAGGCTCAGGTATGTGCTCAGCCAAAAAAAAACATATCCAAACCCCAAAAAACGGCCTGTAAACACACAACAAACACACAAACCCTCTCTATACCAGACTTATTAAGCAGATTAAGAGATTACTCTCCCAAGTTCCATGAAGAGGAAGATAAGGCAGCGTCACCCCGTCAGGCTCCCTAAGAAATCTGTACGTTTGCAGGCCTGTGTGAGAAAACCAAACGGCTATTTTCACCATGATTTACTCCTCAGTCACCTTTCCCACTCAGGTCCGAACATTTTAAACATGTATGTCACATTTAATCCGCCGAGGGTCTGTTACTGTGTGTGCACATCCCCTCTGACTTAACCTGTCTGCACAAGTGTGTAAGGAGGCCATTAATCTATGCTGCTTGTTGAGAATCAATTAAGCATAACCAGAGGCTCTGCACGAGCGTCTGCCCGTTCATACGTGAACATTTCTTCTCACGAGGCGGGCAGGGAGCGCGCGCGAGGAAGGTCAAAATAAGAAGGAGAAATTCTTATATCCAGCTTTCTTTCCTTCTGCAGACTCGGGCAGGCGGGCGTACCAGCGGGCCTCCGGCCGGCAGCGACCTCGGAATAACATGCCTCAAAACGAGCAGCCGTCCTGGGCCTCGCCTCACCACAGAGCCCCCGGGGGGGACGCAGTGCAGGAGCTGCAGATCAGGACAGTGGCGAACCAGCTGAGGGCAATTGGAGATGAACTGAACGCCACGCTCCTCCGCAGAGCGGTAAGGGATGAGCGATGATGGTTCCGTTTTTAACCTTTAACCCTGAAATTACTGAGCCGGTTTAGCGGCTAAAATCACTGCAGATGATGACACGAGTGTGAAGTGCTTTCTCGTCCTTGGAAGCAGGTACATTGATTCTTCTCGTCTCTGTTACAGACACACAGTTCTCAGTCTTATATGGAGGAATGTGTGAGTTCGTGTGTTAACTGCACACGTGCATGAGAGCGGAGAGAGATCGATATTTGTGTGAGAACGCGGATCAATTACAACTGTGCGCGTTCCTTTCTCCATCTTTTATTCAGTGTTTCCTTCTGCTCATTATTCGTCTGACTTTAGGAGACCGCAGAATGTTACCGCGACGTTCAGCTGTCAGATTTTAGAAGTAAAAGCCTGTAGTTGTTCGGATGGAGGGGCATCCGCACAGGAAGCGACTAGCAGCAATGAATGTCGCGGGTCCCAAGGTAAAACTTTCTCACCGTAGAGGTGAGTGATGGAAGCAACGGCCAATGACAGCAAAGGATACTGTGGATTGTGAGGGTGTGGCAGATATGTTGGATGGTAGCAGTAAGAAGCCAACCGTTGCTTTAAGCCAATCTGCTTTAAAAGATGTCCAATTTTCAAAATAAAAGACACCAGTTAGTCATAGGAAGTTATCAGAATGTTCAGGTGTTTCAGATTTTCAATCTAAAAGCCATCATTTATCTATGAGACTTTAGGATGCTTTAAAATATAGTTGTTTTTTTCCAAAATAAAAAGCTTCTGGTTACTTATGGGAAGTAACCAGAAGCTGCTTTAGTCCTGTGGGATTTTCCAAATCAAAGTCCCTTTTGTTTATAAAAAGTTAACAAGATGCTCAGATTTTCACATTAGGATCCTCAGGTTAGTTACAGATGAAGAGTAGAAGCACAATAAAAGCCTTGTATCGAGTGTTTTCAGCAGCAGGTAGCAGAAATCCTGACTTTTCTCCAGGATTTGCGTTTCTCTCTCTGCTCACGCGCGCTGCTCTTCAGTCCTTCTGAATGACTGCGCTCTCCTCCGTCACTGCCTGTTATTTCTTTATCGCGCTCGCTCTCCTGCCCCACCCTGCCTCTGTGCTCTACATCGCGTGAGGAGCTGGCAGTGACCTCCCCCCTCCTCCCTCCGACCTCCTCTCCCCTCTCTCTCCCTCGCCATCCCGCCTTCAGCTCATAAACAAAGATGACGTCACCTTCTCCGGGCTCGCACTCAGACATGAACTGCTCACTTTATGAGGTTGTAGCAGCCCCCACCCCACTCCACCCGACCCCCCTTTGCAGACAAGTGCAGCAGGTTTCAGGGTTTGCTTCTCATGTAACTGTCTGTCTGTGTGCAGTGAGAGATGCTTCAGTCTCGAGGGGAAACTGGGGAAACGGAGCGTGTTGTTTATGATCTCGTCAGTTTTTCTGAGCACTTGGAAACAAAGGGAATGAGGAAAGGAAGGAAGGAGGGATGGAGGTTGTAAAGGAAGCAGATAGGGAGGGTTAACCGCAGCCGCGTGAGGTTCTTCGCCCTGGTGTTCGAGCTCAGCGCCCCTCATTATCGGTCCTTCTCTCCGTGATCTCCTTCTGGTTATTCTGTTAATATCTTTATTAATATTTCAAAAATAGAAATAACAGCACGGTAGCATCCTTATCCAAATGTTTTTCTTTTTAAAAATGCAAAAATAGACAGAAAAACTCTTTTGTCCATAAATCAAGACTCGGTTATTTCAGGTTTCCTTCATACGCTGATCTCCGGTTCACACTTTGCTGTTTCTGGTTACTTCTGTTCAAGAATATAAATGTTTATATTTTTTATTTCTGGTAAATGCAATTTAAATTGAATTGATTTCTGGTAAATGCATCATTATTATTTTTAATTATTCAAATCAAGATTAAAAAGTATTGATCCAAATATCCGTGGCTGAGGTTTTTAGCCCTGTTTACACTAAACAACAGCTAAAGACCCCAACAACCTCCCAGAGCCGACCTTCGTCCATCGAGCAGTCTGACCCTGCTGTCTGCGGAGGGTCGCGCAGCAGCTCAGCCAGTTCAGAAACGATCAGCTCACATTAGTTACGCAGTTTCACTCGCATCTTTGTTGCTGCTGCTCCGACACATGCCAGCAAGGGCATCGGGGGACAGCATTGACTTGCATGAAGCTGCAGCCATGTGATTGAGTCTCTTCTACGAGCTGTTTTTGGGTCATTTTGTCAATAAATGCGCATTTTTTAGCCTCTAAAAAGGTCGGCTGCTGAATAATGAAATGCTGCTGACTTTCATTCGGTCTGTTCTTTCTCTCTAACCTCGCAGCACGTTGGGCCCCAGTGGCAGGACTTCAGAGACATCTGCCGAGGACTCCTCAGCTTCATCACCCAGACGCTCAGCACTCTCTACAGGCTCACATAGACGCCTGTCTCACCTGCTGAGGGTTTGCTTTTTCACTCCGTGGACTTGTTGTAGTGAATAAGACGACCCGGACTGGGCGCGGTGCTGCTCTTCATCGGAGGTCACACCAGGAGGTGCGACTGAGAACGTTTGCTTGAACAAAGGAGAAGTTGGGAAGCTGAAATCAGCAGCTGGATCGGGATCGCTCCCTGTGGAAGCCGGACTCGACTGCCTGTCATTGGTCCGTCGGCCCGTCTGCTGGCACAGACCGGCGCCGACAGGCTGACCTGTAGATTTTGTAAAACTGTTTTTTTTTTCTCCTTGTCGTGTCTCGGGGTCAGCTGTTTATGTAGCAGGTGTGACTGTGTGTGTGTGTGTGTGTGTGTGTGTGTGTGCGTGCGTGCGCGCTCACATGGCTGACGGGGGTCAAACTGAAGCTGAGCGGTCCCTTCGGCATCCCGTTTACACGAGAACGGCGTGAAAACGATGCTTTTTGAAAACGGGCTGCAGAGATGGAGCGTTTTCCAAAAGCCCATTCCGATGTTTTTGGTTAATTTCAAACACTTCATTCAAAATCCTTCCAAACATGTTTCTGCATCATGTTTCCTGAATCTCCTCTCAGCCTCCGTTTCCACGTAAAAGGCGTGAAAACGGTAAAACAAGGCAGTTTCACTGAAAACGTCCTCGTGTAAACGGAGCCTGAATCCACTGTAACCTCCTGAGGTCTCTGAGGGCCTCTTAGATGAGATTAGAGTCAACTTTATTATCATTGTTCACAAGTATACAACGACAAGGACGTTCCACAACACCCATCCTGAGCCTGATCCAACCTATCAGAATTTGGGATTTTCGACCATCATTCATGCTTTGCAGGCACGTGATGCCCGTACAGGGTTAAACAGGTACAGAAATGAGGTTTTTAAATTGAAATCTTTTCATTTCCCCCGAAAGTGTAAAAGGAAAAAAATCTCAATCTCCTTTTTCTGCCGTGGCATTCAGGACGATCACAGGCACGATTTGACCCTCGTCTGATGTGTGCGTGCTGCCGTTGTGTCCTCATTGTGCAGCCTGTGTCCTTCTTATGAAACTGTGAAACTGGATGCTGTGGTTGCGTTGCAGGGAAAAAGTCGGTGTGATTCCACAGCCTGACCCTTCCTCTCAATCTGCTTCACGTCACTGTGCCATGTGCCTTTCTGCTTGGCGCTCTGTCGAGGTTTAATCTCCGCCTCCGGGACAATCAGCACACACACACACACACACACACACGATTGCACACACGCTGAGTAAAACCATTGATGTTGAGCGGCTCGTCGCCCGCCCGTGTCACAGTGTTCATAGTTCCTCGATCAACTGTAAATATTCTCTCGGAAGACTAATCGAACTTGATCCGATTGTTTGCTGGACTTTGGTTGAGAGTTTGGGAGATGTTTTAGTTTGAATTTAAATCCAGTGGATTTGGGAAGAAATTCCATCAGAGAAAATATGATTTGGATCTTCTGATTGCTGAAAAGTATTCAATGATGTTTGTCAGGTGACCCTTTGGTTGTGGGACTGTTTCCATCATAGTTTAAGGGGAAACATTGATTGCTTGTATTTAGAGCATATTTATTTTGGAAAGTAGCCCGTCTGTAGCATGTTTTTGATCTTCATTTTTTATGTTACTGTTATTTTTTTCCCATACATTCCTGATCAATATGATTTCAGCTCTCCTGGAGGTGTAACAGTTAAAAACCAGAGACTGACTCAGAGGTGGAAATCGACCCGTGTGCGTTACCCTGGAAGGAACCGCGCTCATTCACACAGAAACACTCACAGCAGTTTTAAAGCATTACACACACGCACACACCGTTTGCTGTCTTTGAGATGTGAGGAGCATCACGGAGCCACCTGACAGCCACTTTGTGTATAACCAGCGTGATGGAAGAAGGTACCGAAAGTCTCCCTTCGGCCTCTTTAAAGCACAAAGAAGAAACGAGACGGATTTGTTTTTATTTGACCGCCGTAGTGCTGCACATAGTAAAAATACACATTTATGTACTGTAACATCCTTCGGATTAAAGTGCTCACTTCCTCGGAAAGGCGGGCCCTGATCGGCCTCCTCAGACCGCGCTCGCTCGGCCTTAGCCGCGCCGTTTTGTACCTTTTTAGCCCGTGGCCTCGTTTTTAAGATTTTTGAAAGCTTTTGTGTATGAAGTCGTAATGATAGACGTTGAGCTGACGCTGGGCTGATTTGTTGGGCCTTCTGCTCGCAGCTGATGTTCCTCCTGCTTCGGCGCTCGCCTCCTTCCTGCCCGCGACGCTCCACGTCGGTCGGCCGGTCACATGCAGTTTCTATTTGCTGTTTCCAATTTTTTTTCGATTGTAAAATTTCTACATGAATTTTGTACTGTTTTTGTTTTTATACAATAAATATAAAAATTAATATTTTCACTTGTTTTGAGTTTCATTTCTAACTTTGACACACGGCAGTTGGATGGATATTTTGTTTGGTTTGATAAGATTATATAATCTTATTTCATGTAGCATTCCAGGATTTTACTGTGACTCTGATTTAAAGAGGGGCTGACTCCATATTTTAACTCATGGACTCAGCTACAGCAGCTTTCCATGAGTCATAGCCGTTTCAGCCCCTCCCCTTTTAAGCCAACTTTATTTGGATCGGCTGCCCCTCATAAAACAAAACTGATATATGCTGTCTGACATCATCCAGAGCCAGGAGTAGAACAAACTCTGCAGTTGAGGATCAGAGCAGTCTGAAGCCTGAGCTTCGAGCTCACAGGAATTACTGCTACACCATACTGCCAAAGTATTCCCTCACCATCCAGATCATTGAGTTCAGGTGTTCCAGTCCCTTCCACAGGTATATAAACCAAGCACCTCAGCATGCAGACTGCTGCTACAAACATTAGTGAAAGAATGGGTCGCTCTCAGGAGCTCAGTGAACTCCAGCGTGGTACCGTGATAGGATGATACCTGTGCAACAAGTCCAGTCACTGCTAAATCTTCAACAGTCAGCTGTTAGTGGGATTTTAACAAAGTGGAAGTGATTGGGAACAACAGCAGCTCAGCCATGAAGTGGTAGGCCACGTAAAATCACAGAGTGGGGTCAGAGGATGCTGAGGGTCATAGGGCACAGAGGTCACCAACTTTCTGCAGAGCCAATCGCTATAGACCTCCAAACTTCATGTGGCCTTCAGATCAGCTCAAGAACAGTGTGTAGAGAGCTTCATGGAATGGGTTTCCATGGCAGCTGCTTCCAAGCCTTCCATCACCAAGCTCAGTGCAAAGTGTCGGATGCAGTGGTGTAAAGCACGCCGCCACTGGACTCTAGGGCAGTGGAGATGTGTTCTCTGGAGGGATGAATCACACTTCTCCATCTGCCAATCTGATGGAGGAGTCTGGGTTTGGTGGTTGCCAGGGGAACGGTACCTGTCTGACTGCATTGTGTAAAGTTTGGTGGAGGGGGGGGTTATGGTGTGGGGGTGTTTTCAGGAGTTGGGCTCGGCCCCTTAGTTCCAGTGAAAGGAACTCTGAATGCTTCAGCATACCAAGACATTTGGGACAGTTTGATGCTCCCAACTCTGTGGGAACAGTTTGGGGATGGCCCCTTCCTGTTCCAACACGACTGCACACCAGTGCACAAAGCAGCTCCATAAAGACATGGATGAGCCAGTTTGGTGTGGAAGAACTAGACTGGCCTACACAGAGTCCTGACCTCAGCCTGATAGAACACCTTTGGGATGGATTAGAGCAGAGACTGTGAGCCAGGCCTTCTCTCCAACATCAGTGTCTGACCTCACAGATGAGCTTCTGGAAGAACAGTCAGAAATTCCCATAAACACTCCTAAACCTGTGGAAAGCCTTCCCAGAAGAGCTGAAGCATGTCTGTGAAGGCAGTATAGTTTATGTACAGTACTGTGCAAAAGTTATGAATCCTTATTTCTTTATATTTAGCGAGGAAAATGGGAAACAGGTGGAGAGTTTATTGAAATGTGCAAACATACATGGAAATACAGCACATAAGGCAAAAAACAGAGCTTGTATGATTCCAGCAAGCTGATTCACTTTGATGACTTTGGTGTGACCTCCTTCATCCTTCAGCACAGTGAACTCTCTGAGGCAGCTTTCCTGTGAGCTCGTTCAGGAACAGCTCTCCAGGCTTCCTGAAGGCCAATCAAAGCTCTTCCTTGGATGTTTCTGCCTGTGGTTCTGTCCTCTGTCAGGATGATCCCACACTGCTTCAGTAATGCTGAGGTCCGGGCTCTGGGGAGGCCGATCCATGACTGCTAGTGTTCACCTGTGTGTTTTTACATCCAGGTGCTTTTACTGCACTGGCAGTGTGTTGGGGATCATTGTCATGCTGGAAACTGAATCAAACACTTTCCACATGGTCCTGCGAGGCAGATCCAAAGCTGCGAGGACAGCAGAACCTTTTTAGGATGTTGTTCACGAGATGTTTACAGATGTTGGCGGCTCTGTGTGCAGAGCGACATCCCTCTGGCTGTGCGTGACAGCGGGCGGTGCGGTCTTCATCACATCTGGAGAGCTCCGCAGATTAGCAGACACGAGGCTAAGACCCTCGCTGCTCACACACTCGCTCGCACGCACAGACACACCACAAGTGTTTACTGCGATTATCAGCACAACAATCTGGCACATGTGGACAAAATACTCACACAAGCACATGTTTGGGTGCTCTGTATAACTCCTGCATTGTTTAGTGGATAAAGTTTCATTCTGTGCTTTGTTTGTGTTCTTGACAACAGATTCGGATCAAGTTCAGCAAGCAGCAGCACGTCAAATGTGTCGGGTGGTTCTCCATCACATTTACTGCATCAGGTATCATTTTATTCTTCAGATATTGTGTTGACAGCACACTGTGAGATATAATGAGTCGGCTTTAGTTAAAGAACAGTACCTAAACTCAGTGGCTCAGAAAAATGATGTACAATTAACTTGAGTTAGGATAAGTTGTTTATCTGGAGTATGCAGAGTGCAGTCACTGAGTGACGAGCTGCCAGCAGCACATTCATCTGTTACTCAAGTCACTGGAATACAATGAAAACAAATACAACAAAACACACATTTATAAACAACTTACATTTAAAATGAGAAGCTGAAAATAATTAGGAAACAAAATGCACTTTAGCAAACACATCAGCTGATAATGTGTTGAGTTGGTTATTACTTTTCACAAAAGATGCACTTTAAATGAGACAAAATATTCACTCAGTTCAGTTTTATTTATATAGCCCCAAATCACGACAAACAGTCACCTCAGGGTGCTTTATACTGTAAGGTAAAGACCCTACAATAATACAGAGAAAACCCAACAGTCAAAACGACCCCCTATGAGCAAAGGTTCATACTCAGATGCCAAAACAGCGAGAAAACTCAAGGTAAACAAATAAAATAATAAAAACAGAAGTGAGACCAATTAAAAACTAATTATATTTAAGTGAGGATTTTATTCCAAGTAAAGAATTTACAGTGATTTGCTACCTAGGTTCACCGCTTTAAGTTTTGCTTTTAATTTTGGTATAATCGAGTTCTCCTAAATCTCATCGTTTGGAGACACATTTTATGTCATATACGTGCAGGTAAAGATGCTCATATTACACAGTCAATAACGAGGTCCGTGCGTTACACAGAATATCTGTTAAATCAGGATATTTTAGAGTTGTTACATCATCCTGAGGAACAGCGGGCCATCGTCACTCATCTCTGACACATCTCACACTAAATGAATAAAGAACAAATATTAACTGGATTTAAATAACTGATTCATTTTACATAACCCACAAAGGGACGAGTTTATCAGAAACAGACCTCCTGCTGAGCCCACACGCACACACGCGCACACACAAACACTCTGTTACTGAGTCAACAGGCAGCAATGGGACTCGATATCCTCACTAAAACTGCTCAGCAGAATGAGCCAATCACGCAGCTCCCAGAGTAAAACCTGGGATATGATTGGTTGCAACAACAGGCACTTGGTTCTTGCTGCTAAGTGGACGCCGAAACAGAGAGAGTGACCACACAGCAGGAGCACCGGGCTGGGATTTAACTGTGTGTGTGTGTGTGTGTGTGTGTGTGTGAGTGAACACAGAAAGAAAGGCTGAGAGAAGAAGAAGAAGAAGAAGAAGAAGAAGGGGCTGCAGAGATGAAGTGCAGCAGTCAGCATGTAGTCCTGACAGCACAGAGAGTGAAATGAGTGTGTGTGCTGGCAGATAAGAGTTTAGGTTTAATTAAAGGGGCAGAATGAGCTTAAAGGGACCTTCCATAATTAATCTCCCTTCCTAATCCCAGGAAAAGAGCAGTGGCACCCCGCGCTGCCTAATCGCCCCCCTGGTTTCATTACAAGCCTGCACTTGTTTTGGTGCTCTCATAACCCTCAATCAGCCAAAGACACGACACCACTCAAAAGTACACGGAGTTACTGCGTGTGTGGGTATTATTCTCCACCAAGACTCTCCTCGTTCTGCAGGTGAACTCGCAGTGAACCCCGTGTGTGAACAGACCCGGTCCCATCTTAATTTAAAGATATCATTTCTGCAGCACGAGCCAAGAACAAGGGAGAGTCCAGGGACAGAACTGTCTGTGTTTTCTGACAGATTCAGACTGAGGCCAGTTTGACACGACGCCTTTATGCTGCTTATTGTTTGACTAAAAGGTCAAAGCTCAGGCCCCACGTTAGCTTCTTGGTGTAGAATCTCTTAAAAAAGAAATATTCCTTCAGGGTTTCTGGCACAAAGATATCCTTTTCTATTATTTTTCAGTCTCAGTTTGGTGAGGCGACAGGTTTTCTTGGTTAGGTTTGGGTTGAAATACAGTATCTGGAAGCCCTGAAGCTTCTCCACCCTGCCAGAGGCTTTGGGTCGTTCATAACCATAGACTGTATATAAAGGATAGACACAGCAGCCTTGGCATCACTCAGGACCTGGGCTAAAGAGATGTGCTTTTTGGAGCCAGAAGTGAGCATTTAGACAAAAGGGCTACCGAGTACTGTGGAACAGGCTAGTAAAATACTGGAGCACAAACATATCTGGACAGGCTGTCGTATTATTTGTCAAACAATTCCATTAAAATTCTCCAACATGGCCGACAGGTTCAGAAGCCACAGCTGTCTTTGTTATGACAACTTTTTTTTTTTGAAAAAGCATAAAAACCTGCCTTTCTTCCAGGGATACAATGATGAAGCTCTATAAATACTGACATCCTAAGCATGTCCCGTCACGCATGATTTGACGTTCTGTTTGCTGTAGGTGTTCAAATACAAATAAATTAAATAGATGATACAGCGTGTTAGTGTTTGATGCTCTTGTTTGCATGCAAAGCTTTGTGACGGCCATTTAAAGTTTTGCTGAAGGCGCTGAATCAGTTCAAATCTGCACTGCTTTCACATTTGATCAGCACGCAGCCATCAGCACTCGGAGAGGATCAGGTGTCACAGGTATGAGGGCATAAACACAGAGCAGCACGTGACGCTGCCTCTCTTTGGTAACGCGCTGCTGTTCCTGCCCTGTTTTGGGGCCGTAAGAGAGGAAATGCTGTGACTTTATGTCACAGTTCATTTGAATGGCAGCCACCACCCTTTCCTATTTCTCTGCTGCACTGTGACATACTTAGTACACCACCACATTTGGGTGGATGAGTCACATGTCAGGCGGTATAAGGCTATGACCAAATACAGTCATACAGTCTGCCAGACATCATATGTTGTTGATGTTGTCTTTCCCCTTCAGATGAACCGCACTGATACGAGCCTGAGAGCCGCCCTGCGCGCTGATGCAGCGCTGCAGCTTCAGTCTTGGACCTTAAATGGTCCCCAGCAGCACAGCAGAATCAGAGTTATGGTTTTTAGTTTTTAGTGAGAGGCAGATCTGAAATATATAAACAGACACAAGAGGCCGGATAGTTTTACTACACAATGTTTTATTAACAAATGTAAAAAAAAAATGAAATAAATCCTGCTGTTCTTGGGGTGAAAATGGATCCAACTTAAAAAATTTAATGTGGACATAAATAACAGGACGGGACGAGCAGAAGTTTCCCCGTGAGCCGGTGGAGCCTGACATGCTCAGTTCGGCCCAAAGTAGTCCACCATGCCGTTGCCTTTACGACCATCGAAGAAGAAGAAGTTGCGGTGCGGAGCGTCTCTCTGAGACAGAGCCTGAAGACGAACAGGGAAGAACAAAGAGAGAAAAAATTAACGATGCTCTCCACAGCTGCTCTTTGCTGTTATTCAAAGAGGAACTACACGAGCAGTTGGTGAAATTTTGCCCTCTTGGGGCTTTTCATGGAGATGTCTGTGAGAAATAAAACTAGTAAGAGTGGTTTCTTTTTCTTGACCTCCTCAGGCGCCATCACAATCCTTTACTCCAGGTACGACGACCCGCCTCGCTCCGACAGAGCCTGTCACACTTCTGTCAGTTCGTAAACGGAGGTAATGCGTCCGCGTGCGAGAGAAATAAGTCAGATTCAGTCTTAAGAGACGTCAGTCTGCCTGTTGCAGCAGGTTTCATCATCACGCAGACAGCAGGTTGGCCTTGTGCCAATATAATGTAGCCCGATTTTGAACTGTCTGTCATACACAAACATTCACCCTCATATGAACTTCTCCACGTGTCAGCCTGAGGTTGCCCTGCACACAGCCTGGAAAGAAAAAAAGGTCTCTAATCTTAACTGCACGTATCTGAACTGCTGCTTCTTCAGGAAACCGGCCCCATGCTAGACACGAGCTGAATCTCGATGGTTTTAACTCTGCGAGCAGATCTGATCAGAGGAGCTGACGAACTGGCACATCGAGCTGGACATAAAAAAATAAAAAAATCACATCTGAGGACTTTTTAAAAAGGAAAATCAGGATTTTTTGCAGTAAAACATGAAATGAGAGTGTGATCATAAAGTTTCTCAACTTTTATATTTAATACAAATGAAATAAATGGTAAAGCGATTTTCTACTCTGAGCACTTAAAGCGCTTATACAACATGTTTGCATTTACCCATTCACACCCATTCATATAAGCACTTCCATGTGTAATTAAGCTAAGTGCTTTTACTGTCTTACATTCACAGGCATCCACACTCCAACGTTTGCATCGGAGAGCAACTCGGGGTTCGGTATCTTGCCAAAGGATACTTTGGCATGCAGCCCGGAGTAGCCAGGAATCGAACCGCCGACCTTCCGATTGGTAGGTGATGCTCTACCTGCTCTAGAGCTCTGAGCTACAGCCACCCCCTAGAACCCCAATTTAAACTCAGGTCCCTTCAGGTCTCTCTGAAAGGCTTCTGGAGCGGCTGCTACCTTTAAATTACTCCCTGGATGTCCTGTTTTCTTTGATCTCCGTGCATGTGTCAGAACGGTGATTCTTCAAGCTGAAGTTTCACAGAGAGCCACATCTGGTGACTGAGGCATCTGATGAGTGAAGGTTGTGTTGATGTGTCATCAGTGGCACGTTCACATAGTTCAGGAGCTTTAAGCCGAGTGTTCTCCCTCAGGTTATTACAGCAGAATTCTGCGATGACAGCCTGATTCTGGGGGACAAATCTATGGTGCACAAGCTTCTGGTAGAGGTAGACCGAGAAATTGCTAGTATATATATATAGCTCCTCTCGCCCGGGAACGCAACTGGAATCCCCAAGAGGAACTGGGAAATGCATGAAATACCCTGATTAGCGGGTTAAGCAGAAGATAATGGATGAAAGTTTCTGGTAGTGCTCTCAACCTTATGTAGAGTCTTCGAGCTGCAGCCACCAGTGATGCTCCTTTGCGTGTAAGTCGGGTCAGCTTGATGCGGCTAGCAGAGCTAGTTTGAGGTTCGTTGTGAACTCTGGGAGCGGATCGAACTCCCAGACGGACAGAACAGGACTTCCACGGCGTGATCTAAAAACGGAAGCTGAAAACGTCGGAGCGCAGGCTGAGGAGACGGCGTCAGCGGCTCAATTTAAATCAGGTATCGTCAATTATCATTCACCTTACTGACTGTATTCCACACCATGAGTTCAAGAGTAAATGATGACTCCATGTAGAAACCGAGGGAGGGATAACTGTTCTTTAAGACATGTCAGTCAATGGATTTTTGACTAAATTTAAAGGAGCTCTTGGTATTTTGAATAAACTGAGGAAACTGCAGCAGAGAACAGGCCTGACTGTTCCCTTGATAGTCCTGCATGTACATAAAGTGTTGGTTGTAGTTTTCTTTTTGTTTCCCCACTAATGGCCCTCATTCTGTTCTTTTATGAATGGGTTTATTATGGTGTTCGGCTTGAGGACGGTACAAATCATTTCTCCATTTCAAAGACTGCTGCCAGAGCGTCACACTGGGCTGCGCTGTGGTCACAGCGAAGGTCGCTCCTACACTGAGCAGAGCCGCCGCCGCTTCTCTGGAATCCGACCCAGCCACCGGCTGAGTGGCCACATGTCAGCTGACACACCAGACCTGCCATCTTCATCGCAGAGTTGCTGGCTGAACACACTCAGATCCCTCAGAGGGGATGACATCAGCCTTTTCACATTTCCTACAAGGTTCATATGAGCTCTGTGTGGGATTTGCACACTGCCCCCCCCCAACAAAAAAATACATCCTCACCTTAACAACTTCCTGTCCCAGAACTCCTCCCACCACCGCGCACACTGGAGACATCTCAGAGAAGCAGTAGCTGAGGACGAACAGCACAAGGAAACATTAACCACTAAAGAGAAAGTGTGACGCTGAGGAAGTGACAAACTAAAAAAAGAGCCTCAAATGAAATAAATAACTCTCTCTGGAGCGCTGCCTTAGACTCTGCCAGCTGACTGATTTATTTTGCTGGGTAGCAGCGCAGTGGCTGATGTGAACTAAAGAAATGTCTTTTCACGGAGAGGAGAAGTGTGGATCTTTGGGTTAATCAGTTTGCGATCACCCCCTCCCCTCAGATGATGTCGTTTGGCCTCAAAACTCGAGTGTGAAATTAATTAGAGAGACTTTGAGGAAAGTGAACATTAATGTGCTTCTGTCTACACTCAGTGTGGGTGTGAAGGTGTAGCAGTGGTTTAATGAGCTTGTGTTTATGAGCCAAAAACTGGAAACTCGTGTGCAGACGGAGTGCAGCTACCAGTTGGAGCGGGCTGCTGCGTCTTCATCGGGCCGTGTTCGGGGCACCCGTGCACTACGTTTTTCACAGTTTCATGTTCTTATTGGAACAGCTGATCAGAGCCATGCCACTACACACCAACCAGCCCCGACGTTAACACCCCCTCTGTGTGTGCTGGCTGGGAGCGTCTCGGGTGAGATCTGAAGAGTTTGGAAGCCTGATTAATCAGCGGTACATGTTACTGTTCTGAGATGAGGTGAACTTCCTTATTGATGTCATATTGGGCCTCGGTGGCTTATGAAGATGATTATAATGATTATATTTTCTGACAAGAGCAGAAAAACACTGCCTGAAAACCATTTTTTATAGCAGACAGAAGCCTCCGGGAAACTTATATTTAATATGAGCACAGAGATACATCAAATCATGTCTATACTTTAGAAGCCCCACCTCCCCCCTTCAACCTACTCCTGTACTCCTCAGTATTGGGAGACACTGCCAGGAGTAGGTGTGTGGGTGCATGTGGCTGTGTTTGGAAGGTCAGATGATCTACTCTAAATCTATCCTGTGCAAATTTAAAGTCACCTGATGAAGTCGTCACTCAGGAGCTCGCTGCTCAGTGACAGGGACTCGAGCACGTCGTCGCGGATTTGTCTCAAGAGCTGACTGTCTTCTGGAAAGGACTGCGGGTCGGGGTCACGACCTTTGTCAGTGCGAAACTTCAGCAGAACTGTGGAGAGCAAAAGACGGGAGGAAAGAAATGACGGTTGAGAGTCCGGAAAGAACTTTAAGTCATTTAACTAAGGCAATATTTTCCACATAATCTATTGCACTATTGCCATTTATAATTTCATCACGCTTTCAAGTGACTTCCACAGTGAATTATCATCGTATGGAAAGACAACATCTCCCCTGCTGCTCCCTTTGAACCAGGATAAGATCAGTATGTGGTTGCACCATCAACCATTTCATCCGATTAGGCCCACGTTTCCCCACATCAAATTGAGAGCGCACGCTCACAGACTCGCGCATGCAACACACACATCCACCTGCACAAGAGGAAGTATTAAGTCTCAGAGTAAAAACAACAACTCTTTCCTGTGCCAGCTTTAGGACTGATTGAGAAATTAAAAATCAAAAGCTTGCACTATTTGGTCATATGCAATATTTCAAACAACAACTGATTTCTCCAGCTGCACCGCACAGATGCACACATCAACACTTCGCCCCCGTGTTTCCTGTTTGTCCATTAACTTAAAACCACATGAGGAAGTCAAGTCCTCCCACGGCCATTTCCACCAGCATGGCACACCGCACATAGCACAAGTACAAGAAGAAGCAGCAATGAATCATTCTCACACCTCGGCTCTTTTATCAGTGAAACTTTGTTAGTAGAAAGTTACAGGCTGGTACAAATGGCATCACACTCGATGCAGGAAATCAAACTGAATTTCATCACACAATATAATAATGCGAACATGGATGGAACAACAACACTTTCTCTGAACCTACACAAGCAGCGGTGATATCATCACAGATTAGACTGGAGGGGAAATGCCCGAGACGGTCCTTGATGCCAAATCCTGCATATTAAGATCAAAGACCATGGACAACATTTTTTACAGAGAGTGAGAATCACACTTATCTGGCAGAGGTGGCACATGGATATTTATTAGTACAACATAATGTATTCTTTATTACATATACAGTCAAATTTAGGACTTCCTAGGCCTTCTGGACCATCTTAAGAACAACCAAAAATTCATTAGAAACACAGGGCACCTCACAGTGCTTTATATTGTAAGGTAAAGACCCTACAATGATACAGAGAAAACCCCAACAACCAAAACGACCCCCTACGAGCAAGCATTTGGTGACAGTGGGAAGTAAAAACTCCCTTTTAACAGGAAGAAAGCTCCAGCAGAACCAGGCTCAGGAGGGGCCGTCATCTGTCTATGACCGGTTGTGGGTGAGCAGAGAGAGACAAGACAAAAGACATGCTGTGATTTAAATTCTACTCTAGATTTAACAGGGAGCCAATGAAGAGAAGCCAATATGGGAGAAATCTGCTCTCTCTTTCTAGTCCCTGTCAGTACTCTAGCTGCAGCATTTTGGATCAGCTGAAGGCTTTTCAGGGGCGCTTTTATAATAATGCCTGATAATAGTGAATTACAATAGTCCAGTCTAGAAGTAACAAATGCATGAATTAGCTTTTCAGCATCAGTCTGAGAAAGGATGTTTCTAATTTTAGAAATATTGTACAAATGCAAAAACTACCACTACTAGTTAAAGTGAAAGGAATACTCGGCTCTACAGAGCTCTGACTCTTTGTCAGCCTGGCTACAGTGCTGAAAAGAAACCTGGGGTTGTTCTTATTTTCTTCAATTAATGATGAATAGTAAGATGTCCTAGCTTTACGGAGCACTTTTTTATAGAGCAACAAACTCTTTTTCCAGGCTAAATGAGCATCTTCTACTTTAGTGAGAACGCCATTCCCTCTCCAGCTTACAGGATATCTGCTTTAAGCTGCACGTTTGTGAATTATACCACTGATTTGAGGCTTTCCTTTACCCCTAGAAACTTTCCTAATTATCTATAAAGCCCACATCATTTTTCGGACACCACTTGTACAGCCAGCGATTCAAGGAATCGGCTGAACGTGTCGCTCCTGGTCCGATTGGGGTGGGGCCCAGAGAAAACTACACATGATTCGATATTACCCTCAAATTTTCTCAGCTGGGTGTCATTACTGCCAGTGTAAATTATAATTTTACCAAATTTGCATTTAGGCTTAGCCGGCAGTTTCAGATTTCCTTCTATGTCACCTGCTCTGGCTCCTGGAAGACAATTAATTATGGCTGCTGGTTTCTCTACCTTCACATTTCTCATAATAAAGTCGCCAATAACCAGAGTTTGTTCCTCGGTGGGTGTGTCTTCAGGTGGGAAAATCAATCTGCAATGTGAACGGGTTGGTGGTGTACCGGGAGCTTCTGTTCATAGCTACGCTTCCTCCTCACTGTCACCCAGCTGGCCTTATTTACTGGCTGCTGAGGGAGCTAACATTGGGTAATCTGCCTTCACCTGCTCTGACTACAGAGGCCTGGCTAGCTGAAGGATTTGGTGCCAGGTCTCCAATTCACAGAGCCTGGCCTCCAAAACTACAAACAGGCTGCATTTGTTACATGTATCATTATTAATAAAGGCGGCCGAGGAGTAACTAAGCATTTGACACACAGAGCAGGAAAATGCAGGAGGGACAGGAGAAGAAGCCATGCTGCTAGCGACTTGGCTAAGAGCTAAGCTAATAGCTGCAGCTTGCATGTACGAAACAACAGCTCCGTTTGTGGATTTGTGTGGCGTCGGGAGTGATGAGGACGCTTTATCGGTCTGTTGTGGTGAAAAGAGAGCTGAGCGTAAAAACCAAGCTGCCGACTTTATCAATCGATTTATCTTCTTGCCATCACCCATCGCCATGAGCTCCAGGCGGTGACTTAAAGAACAAGCTCATTGATACAAGCTGTGGAAATGAGCTTCCTCCGGCAGCGATCTAGCAAGAGAAAGAATGAGTCTGGTATTTGCGAGGGGTTGGAGTGCGAGCCCACTTGCTAATTGTAGTGATAGAAGAGTTCTGATAGCTAACCGCTGAAATTCTCAGCACGGCGCAGTGCCGGGCGATCATCTGCTGGCTAGAACCCCGCCCTATTTGCTAAGGGTTAGCATCTAGCGAGGAGGCCAAGAATGAGGTGAGCTCTTACTTTGACTGTATTTCAGTATAATACCTACATTTTCTTTTCTTTTCTCCCCAACACCACTAACATATACCTTGCCTCCAACACCTTAGCAGACATTTTTACAAAATCTTCCAGCCTTTGGAAAAGTTTCTCTTAAAAAGGAACATTTGGATTCCAAGTGCCTCTTTACCTTGATAACTATCCTCCCGATGATGCACTCGGGTGGAGGGCCACTGACATCCCCGCTCTATCACAGGAAAGCAATGCCCTTCCCCTTTACTAACGTCCTCGGTATCAGTCAGGGCCTTTGATATGTCACACAGTCTGTCCAAAAGGACTGGGGTTGTCTATGACACAGGGTGTTGTTGGGATTTTTTATTACCTTAATGCTGATATATACAATTATTATTCCTACTGCTGTTTATTTGTAACTAAAATGCTCTTTACACTGAAATAAAATTTGACTTAACTTTTATCTTTTAACTTTTACTGTGTATATAAAAGTAGTAGGAGGATTTGAGGCCTGTTGGAATTGCTCTTACTCATGTTCAGGGCGCCGAAGCTTATGCCACCTCTCCCTAGCGGTCCCTTCCGGCCAAGCAGGCCCTCTCAGATCATTCTCAAAGCATACTCGTCTTCTGCTCTGGCCCCGCGTTGAACCTCTCGATCATTCAAATTCATGCTTAGGGGTCTCTGCTCATAAAACTGCCCTTTTCGGGTTCACGTGTGGGACACCAGTTATCCTGTTTGCCCATTTTCCGATTTACACTGGTGACAGGGATAAATCTGACAAACAGACCTAGCTATCGGACATCTTGCTCATGTAGCACAGCCAAAGATTTTGGAAATGCAAATCAAAAAAGTGTAAATCTGTCTAAGCAACAAGTCTAGGGGCAAATTGGGCCCCACTCTCTCCCTTACATCTGGTCAGTGTAAGTGTGAGCAGTTGTAAATCCTTCTCCAGGAATACCACAGGATGGCCACAAGGAGGTTGTTTCTGACAATTATTGTGATGAATTTTTCTTACTGTCTTGTTGATGTATTGAAGATGCTCTGGGACGTTTGTGCCTTTTAGGTAATGTAGGAAGAAGTAATGATTGCCTCTAATGTATGCTTACAAATCACTGACTACGTACCAAACCTTAGACAGAGAAAGGAGGAAAGTATATACGGCTTTGTTTAGTAGTAGTTGGGGCAGTGTACGTGTGGTGTGGGTGCTGTTGCTGTCCGTTTTTCTCTTGCTAACTGCTAAGGCACAAACTCCCGGGAGGCTTCCGCTTGCTTTTGCTTTGTGTAACTTTGTCTGTTAATAAACCTTGGAAACAAAACCTGCCCATCTCCAGTGATTTTTTTAAGGAGTCTGGTTCTTCTGCTGAGAAGCAGTTTTGCTCCACTGGGATTGTTTTTCACCTGCTAAAGAGTAACGGGAGTGTTGAGCCACGAAACCAAAGCTGTCACATAATCCCACGGCGCACCTGATTTTGAGTCAAGGCACACCATCCGGAAACCTCTGAGCAAACTTACTGAAAGAGCTTGAACTGGATTTGAATTTGATTCTGATCCTTTGAAGTCTGAAACCCTTTCTGCACAAAATACAGAATGACTCATACGCATCTGTAGGACAGGTTTCAACCATGTTAGAAAACCTTGGCTGAACAGCCAATCTGAATTGAATTTATATTCTCCATCCAATTTCTGGGGTGTATGAGGCCTCCATATTTTGATATGTCAGAAAGAAAGCCTTACTTCTGATCTCTTAGCATTTTTGAAATTGATTTCAGTGGTATTTGAGGTGTTATTTTCAGATAAAAGTCTGACTTTTTTTTTTTTTTTTTTTTAAGGCGGAGCTGTTTATGTTCAGGTGTCACCTTTTCTCCTGAGGGTCATTTTTCCCCTCTCCAATTACATCTTAAAGTAAAAAGAGGACCCAAAGCGATCATAGACCCTAATGATAAAAAAGCATACACCCCGCACACAGTTCACATCTCACGACTGTTCCTAGTGAGACAGGAAGCAGTTATAACAGAGGAAGAGCCACTTCCTCATTGGTGACACCAAACAACTACCACAAGCTCCAATTATAGAAACAGTATAAGAATAATAACACTGCCTCCCATCTCGCCTTCACGAAACAAAAAAACAACAACTAGGAGGTGTTTCCACTCAGAGATTAGCCCGAAACTCAGCAGACTGGTGACGGGGAGTGGCTGCAGCGGGTAGGTGGGTTTCAGATGGGGTGTTAGTAGACTGAAGGCCACAAACCTAAAATTAACCAGACAAAATGTTCCGAATGCAAATCCATTTGCACAAGACGAGCAACCGAGGCGCGTGTTGACCAGACAGCCGCTGTCACGTGTGTGTGTGTGTGGGGGTGGGGGTGTGGGGGTGGGTGTGAGACATTTTTATTTGTTGGTTTTAAACGGTCTTCGATTCAGTAATGACATCATCTGTCTCCGCCCCTGAACTACCTGACAGAGCTTCTTACACCTGCAGGGGTTTTCTGAGCTCCATAAAAGGAATTAAAGGAGCAGCTGAGTTCACATGAATACAATTATTATATATTATATATGTAATAAAAACTATTTTCCAGTCTACCCTGAAGGTGCTTCGGGGCAGAAACTCCAAACTGTGCAGGTTGGAAGTCAATTAGATTTAAAGCTGTAACAAATATTGCTGATATGTTACTGATACGCATTTAGTTGCTAGAGTTTAATATGAAATGGTGCTAATAACAAAAAAGGTCAAAGAAGCTCCAAATTCAACAAGTGACTGCATTAGTAAAAGGACCAACAGGCTGGACCTCCAATGGTACGTCTCAGAACCTTGTTTTTATCGCTGGGCTCTAATAGAGTTCAGAATAATCCTAATTTATCTCATATCGTGCCTAGAAAGAGCTCACCACAGCGGGCAGCTGAGCATATTTGAGTTTTATGCTGGATGCCCTTCCTGACGTAACCCCGAGGGGAACTCTACATAACCTCCAAAATATAATGTGGTTAATATTTGTGAGCAAAATGAACTGTGGTTTACTGTATTTGTGCACAGAAGATTTTACACCTTTAATAGTTTTGTGTGTGTTTCCTGTTGAGTGCGCTCGTTGGCGTGCGGTGTAGGTGTCGGGCTGGTCTCTGTTCTACGCTCAGTGCACATGACTGGCCATGGACAGCCTGTGATGGAAACTAGCTGCAGAGTGTGGGAATGGTGCAGGGCCAGGTGTAACAACTGTGTGGAGAAGGTCAGCGCACACACAGAAATAAGCTGAAAAACAGGAAGGCAAATTTACCTCACGGATCGGAATGTTGACGATTACGAAGCGTCGAACACGTTTGATCAAATCTGATCTTGGGGTTAGTCGATCTTAAATCCCAGTGACATTTCCATGACATTTACCACGCTTTGCGGACACGACGTTCTGCAAAGCGTGTGCAGGGATGTTTCATCAGCCAAACTGGAGCGGTGATTTTTGCATGTCAGTGGTACGTGTTTCAGTCTAGCTGCACGATCCTACGCTTTCAGTTTCTATTTTCTATACTTTTTTAGACCTTTCAGGATTCTTTATGTTATAAATCTACTGAGACATGCAATTCACAGTTTAAAATGAAAATAAAACTATCAGCAGCTACTAGATCCAAATAAGTCTGACAATCCTGCAAAGGCGATTTTTACTGACATTTAAAAACTCAAACATTTACAGGACACAAAGAGATATCAACAAAGAGCTAGATTACGCTCTGAAAGCCTTCCTAATAAAGGCTTTTTATATTTGGCTGTAATCAGAAGGGACACTCTCTGAAATAAAAATACCTTGAAGCAGGAAGTAGTCCACTGGTGTTCGCTTCAGACCCGCTTTGGCCTTCTCGCTGGTCCAGTCGACCTCCAGAGCCTCCTTCAGAGTGCAGAAACTGGCCGTCTGATTGGTTGGGGAGCGTCAGCGTGGCGTGAACAGGTTAGTGTTGATTTAAGGACAGATATAAAACTACAACACATTAGATTCATGCCAATAAACCCGGAGTGTCATGGTGACTGTATTTAACAGAACATTGATTTTAAATATTAAACATGTCTGATACACTATATTATTATTCATACTTATGGCACTAATTTTGTGATTGTGAAACTCTGAGATCATAAGCCCCTTTTTCTGAACCATGGGTACGCACAGAGAAAGAACTAAAAACAGGCCTGAAAAGATGGAAAGTGTTGTTATATTTAATATCTGTAGTTTAGCTGTTTGTCCGAGTCGAATTATCTTTGAGCGTGGCAGCTGCGACACTGTGGCGCACGCTGTGTGCACTTACCTTTTTCACCATGGTGGTCTCGTTGGGATCGACTTTGGCTTTCTTTGCCTCCGGACCGTCGTTGGATTCGCCGCTGGGTTTTACTACTTTGGGTTTCTCCCTTTAAAAAAAGAGATTTTCCCAGAAAGGGTGCTTATTATGTCTGAAGGAGTGCGTTAAAATACACAAACACACCACTGCCGGTTTTATTCCCACACGCTGCAGTGGATGAGCTGGATAGGTTAAACTCCTCCCACTGCCTTCCACACTTACTCGACATAGTTGTGCTCCAGTCCCAGGTTGCAGAACATGTAACCGTAATAACCGTAGACATCTCCACAGAAGACCTTTATGTTGTGCTTGGAGCAGAGCTGGTCCACCCGTACCATCAGGTCTCTGGAGCAGCCTGTCAGACACACCTGAGGGCCAAAAACACCCACAGAGGATGAAGGGCTCATTAGGGATTCAAATATCACGCAGACTGTTACGGGATACTTGAGTCTCACATAATCCCCGTGAGCCAAACGCACGGAGTTTTTTTCTTGGCTCTGTATGACGTCACTGAGTGCAGATATTCCTAATATGGTCATTACTGGCCAAACACACCTGAAGTTTAAACCTTCTGTTTAAGAGGGGCAGCCAATCAGAGGAAAGGTTTTTCCACGTCACTCTGTTCTCAAACCCATCCTTTTTTGTTAGACTCTAATCTTCTGCCAGTGTGCTTCATCAGAACCTGAAGGTTAACGAGCAGATCTTTCCACAACCTCCAGATCACAAAGCTGTTTTTCTTCAGAGAGCAGACTGAGACAAAAATAACTTTCAGCTCGACCGGTCACATTTACGCTGAACTCCGACTCACTTCTTTTGGCTTTTACTATATTTCTACACCGCTGTTTAAAAGGCACGAATTATGGAACCCCACAGGCACGTCCTCCAGCTCTACCAGCCATGCAGCTTTGTCTTTGCGCTGTCACGTCATGTTTAATCTGTCCTAAAAACCCTTCTTCGGGTCCTCTGTGACAGTGCAACTTTTAACAAACTTGACTATGTACCAAAGATTAGAGAAAACACTTAAAAAAAGATAAAATGATGCACAAAGACTGAGCAGAATGAGGTGCAGTTCTTAAATTTACTGTAAATCCAGCAAAATTATTCCCCTTACATCCCGTTTGGATGCTCTCCCTCACTCTCCTCCAACAGAGTGCACTTCTTTCCTGAACACGTGCATCACATATGTTCGGACCCATGCCCCAGTGACCCCAACCCCACATCGGCTGCTTATCGAGGGCTGCACTGGGCTCATCTTTAGTCCAGAGAGAGGCGTTTTAGCTCTAAAAACTGGCTCCAATCCCCTTTAAAACAAGCAAACAAACGTGAAACATTTTGCATGTTCAGTCTTGGAACAACAGCAGCCAAAGAACTCCAGACATATATTATATTATATTAAAGCCAGCGTGAGTGATGGTGTCTCTAATGTCTTGGTGGCGGTGTTGCATCGCTGAAACTGACCAATCGTGATGATGTGACACCACAGAGGCGTCTCAGGCACAAACTCTAAAGCTGCCATGCACTTCACTTTCCTTTCCTTTCCTTTCCTTTCCTTTCCTTTCCTTTCCTTTCCTTTCCTGTACCAGTGAGTCTAAAATATGTGGCAGCATCTTTCAGAGCTCCACATTTACACACTACACGCAACACAAACCGTGGTTATGAAAATGATTATGAAACGAAACGTTCCTGATGCTCGCGCCACCTTTTCTCTTGTATTTAGTTTATTACCTGTTTCGGTCTTTATTTGGCACCTCATTATTTGAGTCTTGTGGCTACTCTGCAGCAGAGGAAGTGGAGGTTGTGGTGGAGGAAAGGATTAAACAAATGACTTGAACCCACAAGACTCGTGTTGGTGTGTGTTGTGAAACCAGAAGCAAAAGTAGAATAGTTATTTTAGACTCAGTGGAATCATCATAAAAAACATTTTCAGTTGTAGGTTTCAGTTTGGGCGGCTCCTGACACCAACCAGCCCCCACCTTCTTACTGTAGGAAAGCTTCAGCCCTTTTTCCTCCAACAGCACCACCATTGGTCAGTGGGGCTCCTGGTGCAACGCTGATTATGAAGTGGTGGGAAAAACACCAACATAGGGATATCAGATTGTGTGAAGAGAACACAGCGTACTACGGTGCGGCCAGAGTGGGCTGGGTCTACCTTATCCAACCGACTCAGTCCAGAACAGCCTAAACCCACCGATAAGACGGCCCCTCTGGCTGACAGCCGCTCATCGGGGTCCAGGACCAGTGTTTCTAAAATACTTTGGAGACTTTAAGAGTCTTCAGATAATAAATCACCCATCGTCTACACACCCACAGGCTGTACACTACAACACATTATCAGCAATGGCTGAAAACACACCCCAACAACTGAAACAAAACCTTTAAGAGC
Source organism: Pterophyllum scalare (assembly GCA_024447675.2). Lineage (NCBI taxonomy): Eukaryota > Metazoa > Chordata > Actinopteri > Cichliformes > Cichlidae > Pterophyllum > Pterophyllum scalare. Next base: position 2,944 of record JAMQGT020012800.1, on the reverse strand, counting down.
AACAACAAGCCAGAGCAGCTGCATGAAGCTCCATATGGGCAGCCTGCCATATTAGACAAAAGTTAATGCAGGAACCCACGGGCTCGCCCGCAGATCGATCCCGACGAGCTAATTAAAACTAAACCAGACTCAGATGATTTCCACATTTCAGCAAACACGTGCCCCTCACACCCCGTTTAGCTGCATGCAGCCACACCGGTGAGCGTGCAGGACTCGCAGCACGAACAGAAAGCTGCACAGAGGATCACATTTACAGTTATCTGAAATGTCTTTCACACCCGATAACCACTTCAAAAAGCGCTCTCTACTTTAACGCACGTCTGTGTTTTGACTGTCACGTCACATTCAAATACATTCTGACCTGGAAAAACTGCAGTTCATTCTAATTAGCAGCGCTTTCTGTGGTTAATGTTCTTCATGAGTTTTTATTAATATTTTAGAGAATTACAAAACAAAAAGGAGGTAAAAATCCATTTTCAGATGCTTTAAATGCTGAGCAAACAGAGAGAAGGCTGCATGTTTGTGCGTTACAATGTGGCGGTTTTCCCTCCACACCAAAGTGTCGTTGACAGCACTGTGCGAGCACGCAGATGGAGGCTGTGTGTTCTTCTGTTGCACTCTATCCCTCAGTAATTGGGCTTCTCGGATGAGAACTGCAGCCACACTCCAACTGCTCCACTTTAATCGCCCTCCATCTTCCCGCTGAGCCGCACACGGATACATCAGTGGAAGCAGATAAAAGAAGCAGACACCCCCCCCCCCGGTCTGTTTTCCACCTTTTTTTTTTTAAACTGTTCCACCTTCTCTTCTCTAAAACTCTCATCCTCCCTCCATCTGTCCCACTAACATCCGTCTCAACCTGTCCTCCCGTCCCTCCCTCGCCTCCCTCCTGTACCACTTTCCCTCCTCCTGACCCTCATTTAGCACCCCCGCAGGGAGGAAGACTGCCGACGATTCAGGCTCAACGGGAGGGACTAAAATCCGTTATTCTTCTGATGGTGTTCAAATGAATTCTCTCCATCAGCTGACAGAACTTAGATCGAGCCTGCAGAGAATGAAGCTAAGCAATGAACCAACTTTCATCTAAAAATAACTGCAATTAATCAGTTTGTCTCGACAACAACACAAAAACATCTCACAGTATTTGGAAACAATTACTTGATCGTGTTTTACACAAAGTTCTCACAGAGGGAAGTAATTTTCTGTTACAAGGAAAGTAGACATTGAATATCTTCATCTTGAGTTCACACACTATAAAATGTCCTCCTCCTCCTCCTCCTCCCCCTCCTCCCTGGTTGTGAGTCTCTCTCTCTGGTGCTGCAGTCAGAAAGCTTTATTGTCTATTCTTTAACCAGGTTGTTACACTTCACTGAAACTTAACTAAAAGCTTCCACTAATAAAAATAAAACCTTCAGTCTGCTGGTGAACTCTATCAGCACGCGGGGGCTTCAGTGCAGCCGCTGACTGACCGACTGTGTTGTTGCACTCTGTTCTTCTGAACTTCTTCCTGACAAAAACACCATCCAACACCATCCACTTCGCTCCGGTCACAGGTGGGCGCTGGAGCCCAGATATCGGGAAGGTCGCCGGCCCATCACAAAGCTGACAAAGAGAGACACAACCAGGAAGCTGGAGGACCCGCAGAAAACCCACAAACATGCTAACTGCACACAGAGCTGGGCCGCAGCCAGCCGGCTCGTCACCACGCAGAAACTGATGAAGAACAAATCAAGTACAACCAAATGAAAAAAATTCATTGAAACAATCAATTTCCCTCTGGCACTGAAAAAAACCCTCAAAAACTAATGAAACTGTAATAACTCGTGCTTTAACCCACCCTCCATTCCAAACTCCACTGAACCCTCACAGGCATAACGGATGCTACCTGCGAAGTGACTCAGACCGGTATAAACAGGAATGAGGCGCACCACATGATGCTGTGTTGCTGGTGCAGTAACACGTTGTGTGCTGTTGTTGATCAGGCTTTTTGATCTCCGTTACACCTAAAGACACCGACCGCCTGGCCTGAGTGCGCTCCGGCGTGGACGGTGCTGTCAGATTATCAGCTTGGTCTCTGGTTTGTCTTTTATTTCCACGGAGCTTTGTTTGCCCTTTATTTTAAAGCTTCAGGGCTTCCCCTGGTAACCCCCCATGTTTAACGCTGCAACACTCTGAACTTTAGGTAATTTCCTCAGGCAAAGTCTACACAAACAGGGAAAGTCTGCCTGTGGGGCTCGCTTTGGGTTGACAGCGACACAGCTTCAAGCCAGTAAGGTCTATTTAAAAATGCCTCTCAAAGCACACGAGGGTGGGTTTAATACAGGACTCGTGGCCCTTTTTTCTACACAACCAAGTTTTAAGGCAACTTCAACCACTGTGGCTGTACACCTTCTTTAAGTTTTAAGTTCTTCAAACACATAGCAGCATGAATGTGTCTGTGTCCAGTTTAATAATTTAAATTCAAATGTTTTCATCCAGCTGCTGCACACGTCTGTTTCTCACTCGTCTTGCAGGTCTGACTTTTTCAGCATTAAATGTTTATTGGCCAATGAGAAAGCCTTACAGCTCAAATCCAGTGCAATTACTACAAATCTGCAGACCTAGACTAACCACCTACGCCCAGCACAGAGTTTACACCAGCAGCTGATGTCATTACTGCAACTACACCTTACACAAGTGATCGGGCTGCAGGTGTTTAAGTGCACCGCATGGGCTGCTGGTGCCATCTAGTGGTCAACCTGAGAGATACAGTCAGCCAGTTATATTTGATCTGGACATGACTTCCAGTTCATATCATTTGATGTCAATCTGGAGAGAATCCAGTTGTATTATTATATCATATTAGACATCAACCAGTATGTAAAGAGCTGTGTGTAATTCCAGGAAATATTGGGCAGGATGTCCTTTTAGGTCAAGCAGCTCAATTTAGCTCTCAAATGGCCAA
>JAMQGT020012799.1:0-13217 GCA_024447675.2 Pterophyllum scalare | reverse complement strand
AGGTAAATAATATCTACAGTACATCTATATTATATCTATATCTACCTGATCAAAGAACTAGATTTACCTTGTTAATGTCCTCTCCTGTCATCAAAGGTTACATTTTTTTTTAAACTAGAATTCATATTAAAAGAATTGATCATGTCTGAACAGGCAGACAGACATTTCAGTAAAAACCTAAAAATACCTGAGGTTGTCAGAGGAATCACCGAAACAGGCCTGGAGAAAATTTCATGGTAATCTGTCTGATAGTTGTTGAGATGTTTTGGTGTGGACTGGCAGCTCGAGGACAGAAACTCTCCCTTCCCTCCATAAAACATATCTGACAGAAGTTCTAGACTTACAGAAACATTTTCACATACAGACAGAAAGCTGTGATAAATGTTCTTACAGTGTGACTGGAGCCGCAGCAAAGCTATAAAATGGGCTTCAGTGTGAGTGTATGATCAGTTACCACTTATGGGTCTTGTACAAGTGCAGCCCACGGGGACTTCGATGCGCTTCTTTTTGAGCTGGTATGTGTTTGTGCCGTCCTTGCACTTGGTCTTTATCAGGACCAACTGCGGAGCCGTAAGCAGCACAGAGTTGTAGTCGTGGTCTTCACGCCCGTTGATGATGCATCCCTTACAAAGGCACTCGGCAAAGGTGATGACAGGTGGATACCTGCTGTCGTCACGGTCTAAGCTGGAGGGACACAGTCAGGCAGAAAGAACATCAACAAGTGCAGGAGGCAGACTGTATGCATTTACTTGGCTCTGGAAATCCTTTTTTAGCTTCCTTACAGTTCCTCTTGTTCTTTTACTGTGAATAAATGGTTAAAGGCAGCTGTGTCAGCAGAGGTCGGGCAGGGGGTCGTGGAGGCTCGTATTAGACTAGCAGGAACTGTACAGAATCACATCTACCTCTGTCTGGTTTTTCTCTTGGCTTACATTTCCCTTTTCCATCAATTAAGCTGATTCACTTTGGTGATACAACTACTCTGCAGTTACAAACAGGAAGTGACCGCTTCAACTCTGCACTCTGATCCAAACCCAGACCTTCCTTTTCTCCTCATGTTTCAGGAACACAGGCCTTCAGTAGGTTTCAAGTTTCATCATCCTGCCATGAGGCATTTCTATTTTTTTGTCAGTGACTGGGTGAGGGTGTCGTAGTTCTTGTAATGCTGCCTCTGTGCACCTCCACAGAGGAATTTAAATCAGTCAACATGTGACTGAAGAGCACACTTTCATCTTTAATTCAGGGGCTTTAACAAAACCACTGCCTTAACTGATTGAGAGTGTCAGACATTTTTACACACTGTGATGGAAAGAAAAATCACTACATTAACAGGGAAACATTGCTCTTATTAAGTCAGTACTTAATAAGTAATTTTTATCTTAAAGGATAAGCACACCACTTTTTTCTTTTTTTACTGGCCTTTTTATACAAGCATCTTAATTGAGCCATCTGATAAAAAAAAAGAAAAACCCCACCCCCTATGTTGATGATATATTGTCATGTATTTGACAGTGAATCTCGGAATGTATCATTGCCAAGTTTATTGTGGTTTTGCGATATCCATTTGATTTTGCCTATTCAAAAATGGCTAAGCGTTGTGCTGCTGGACTCTGAGGCTTAGTGAATAAACTCATAGGATGTGAGAATGTAATCAAACTGCTTGTCAGAGGGAAAGGGTGATTTTCAGGACACTCAAGCCTAACATTAGCTGGTATAATGTTAGCTTACAACCAGCCATTGTTGTTATATAGGCAGTTCTTGGTCCTACTAAAAAATTATAGCTGTCATTTTGTTCATTCAACCTACAACTGCTGATGGAAGGTCTCTTCTGAGTGTTTGCTAAGTTTCATGGAATCCTGACAAAGTATGCTGGAATTATTCTAAATTTAGATGGGGGTTTGCCTAGACCTATTTTCGCTATCTTCGCTGTGCATATAGCATTCTAAGTTACTAAGCTGGAATTGAAGATTGCTGCTACTCCTCCTCCTCAACCTGTGCTTCGAGCATTCTGACACTTAGTGTGACTCGGGGGTGTTGATTAATTTAAACTAAGATATTCATCCTGCTGTAACCAGGTTTCTGTAAGGCACAATAAATCAATATGTTGATCACAGCCATGAAAATCAAATCGCTTTTCTCCTGTAATACACACCATGCAGTGAAACAGCGGTAGAAAATTTTACATAGAGATGGCAGAGTCACGCCCTTCTGCCGCTTTCGTCACGTGTTTTGGGTTCGAGCACAGCTAATTTGCGGGGCCCGAGTTGAACCCCTTTTTCAGCCGAGCACCAAGTGCGCCTGCAGTGGAAAAAACGCTGAATAGTTCAAATGCTGACACCGGCACCCCGTTGGTGGAAAGGTGACCACAGAGAGACAGACAACCATTCCTATGGGCAATTTAGAGTGACCAGTTAACCTAATCCCAATAACTGTATGTCTTTGGACTGTGGAAGGAAACCAGAGTACCCGAAGCAAACCCACGCAGACACGGGGAAAACATGCAAACTCCACACAGCGAGAGGCCCGGGCCAAGGTGGAATAGAACCTAGACCTTCCAGATGTTATTCCAGCTGTGAGGCAGCAGTGCTAACCACCACGCCACCGTGCTGCCCTCAATTAGTTTTTTTTTTGTTGTTGTTTTTTTTTTAGTTAATTGGTACCATGATAGTAGATAAGTAAGTAAGGAGTGAATATTGATCCATAATAACATATATGCAGGTGTTGGACAATGAAACTGAAACACCTGGTTTTAGACCACAATAATTTATTAGTATGGTGTAGGGCCTCCTTTTGCGGCCAATACAGCATCATTGTCCTCTTTTGAACTCTGGTATGTCACCCATAATGTTGTGTACGTTGCAATATTTTGAGCAAAACTGTGCTCTTACCCTGCTGAATGAACCTTCACACTCTGCTCTTACTGGTGCAATGTGCAATTAATGAAGACTGGCCACCAGGCTGGTCCAATTTAGCCATGAAACCTCCCACACTAAAATGACAGGTGTTTCAGTTTCCTTGTCCAACCCCTGTAAGTCACCTGGGCATTCCCCATCTTAACCTAAATTCTTGCACCCTAAGTAAGATTATAGCACCCCATTGCATCACAGTAAATTCTACTTGCAGTTTACATACACTCACACACAAAACTGTCTTTTACATTTTATTTTATTTTAAAAAAAAACACAAGTTAACAAGAAATAGAATAAATGAGAAGAAAGAATTAACAGGATTTAACAGAACCCTCTAGTGGTCTCTTTTAATATTGCATTACCTAGAATACACCACCACCTCCTCAACCTCACATCACCTGTTACAGCTTTACTCTCCACGTCTTTCTTGCAGCAAAGTCATCTATGTCATCATACAACAGATCTTAGACCACGTGATTTATGCTCATGATGGAAAGTCCACAGAGCTGTTCTCGTGTCATCGTTAATCTCAGCTAAGTTTTAATAAGTTTGAGCCTAGAGGAGGAGCCTCCAGAATGAGTTCTTCACACATCACCTTCACGCATCATCTGTGCATCAGAAAATCCAGTGTTTCTGTAGCAGGTGAGGGAAAATCTGGTGTTCTTCAGAAAGTTAGCAGTCACATGGAGTTGCATGGAGGGTGCCTGCATCAGTTTATTTACATTGTGGATCGTGCTGTAGGTGTCATTCAATGCAATGCAAAAGAGATAGGATCTGGAGCTTCAGCTCTCACTACAGGGTCTGCAGTTGTTTCCTCACCTAGCCTTGCAAAGAAGCAGTTCAATTCCTCTGCCAGTGAAGCATCAGCTTTGACAGTTGAGATGGTGCTGCCCCTGTAGTTGGTGGTATTGGTTATTCTCTGGGATGTTGTTTATTCCCTCAGCAGGGTCTGCAACTTTATTCCTGATGCTGCATCACTAGGCTCACGTGAGGTGGAGGCAACAGGAGGAGCGCTTGAGGATGGAGTCAATATATTTGCAGGTTGATACAGCCCAGGGGTGGGATTTAAATATCTCAACAGCATATCTGACGAGAGACGAGGAGTATGATTCCAAGAATGAAAATGAAAAACTCAAGACATACATGATGATCACTATACTATACTGTACATGTATAACAGTGGTTCCCAAAGTGTGGGCTGCACCCCTCTGGTGAGCCAAAGGTACTGCAGGGGGGTTAAGGTAAAAACAGAAATTCAGTTTGAGATTACTCACATGTATGCATAGGTACATATTTATAAAATTTTATTTATTTATATAAAAACTGAATTAAAACTGGTAATAGGAGGTGGTTAGTTTGTGATATTACTCTTTACTCTCACCTAAATTTACTGCTCTTGTATTGAAGTTTGTGTCCCAGTGGCTAGTGGGACGCATATTAGCATTAGCACTTTACATATGACTGGGCAGTATTAGCAATTTACAGCCAACAGCCTTTGTTGCTTATGTTTTTTAATCACAATTTGAATAAAATACATTGCTTTCTCTTGTATTTTGATGAGAGCAAAGACAGGCTTCGAGCCAGGACAATTTTCAAACCCAGCCGGTGCTATCGGACAACCGGGAGGGAGGGGGGCTGCATGGGATCTTCTGGTTTTTAAGTGGGCTGCAACACTCTTGACTTTGGGAACCACTGATTTATAATTTACATTGCATTTTTTCTGATACGCAAATTAAATTAGATTCAAATGTATTGCCATAACAGTGAAATGCTGATTAGCAAAATTCAAAGAAGCAGTAAACTGCAATATAATAGCATATGTACTTGCTAAATTATTAAGTATCAACATTAATAAAGTGCACTTTAAGACTGATTTAAAGTTTAACACTATAAACACACTTTACACAAAATGAACTGTGACAACAAATAACTAGGCTAACACCTATGATCCATAAAGGAGCAACATTTTGACTGAAGCTAATCTTAGCTGACCAAATGTCACATAAAATAAAAATGTGACAAATGTAGCACCTGCTGAACAGATCTCACCTTTCCAAACTTCCCTGAGGAATGTAAGGTGGGAGAAGTACGCCCTTTTAAAACTAGCTATCTAATGATTAGCAAACCATGTTAGGCTAAAGGCTGCTACCGTTCAGAAGCAGATTAGCAAGTTAACACTAAACAATGCTAAACTGAAGCAAGAGACAAATAAAATCATCACATCATTTTCACTGTACCTCTTTTATCGTTTTCCTCCTCTTCTTGTTTCCATCCAGGCTGCAGTTTGGGTTGATCGTGGTTTCTGGAGTCACGTTAGAAAACTCGATTAAGAGGTCGGACGAAGAGGGGCCAGGGGGAGACTTGGGAAAGTATTATTCAGTTAAATTAATGTGGGCTTTTTTCATATCAAGAAATAATAGTTTTAGTATAAGAATAGTTCACTTTTTTCTCCCCACCCCCTCTGTAGTGCCCCTGGATGGACCGTGCCCTCAGCATCGCCTTCATGTCTGCAGGTTTATCACGGAGTAAAGAAAAATCACTGCACTTTTAAGTCTTTTTAAGTCACAACTATTTTAGTTTATAGTTAATTTTAGTAGAACATTAGTAAAACTTGTTATTTGACATTTCTAAGTTGTTGTCTTTTGGGTTTTTTTACTCTTTTAAAATGGAATAACGTCTTTTAAAATTGTGTTACTGCAACTGTGTAATTCCTTAAGCACGGGGGCTGCACATGACATGTTAAAAAAAGATAACAAACTGATGCTGAGAGAGAGGCATTATTATTATTATTATTATTATTATTATTATAGTAGATCATCGTTTCAAATGCTGTTACAAAGGGATTTTCCAAACATGGGCTAAATAAAGTATTTTTTTGCTCCATATGCTTTTAAAATAGCTTCAATAAATGATAACATGCACGGTGAAACCAAGTGAAAAAGAATAAATAGAAAAAACATTCATATTAAAGTTAAATGTGTCAAAGCTGAGACTGAAACGTGCTTTAAATGCTGATGGTGAGGCACAGAAGCCGTTTGTATGAGAAAACGCGCATTTTTGTCCCTCTGCGGGCTCCATACTTACTAGTACCTCCACGGGGACAGCGCGCGGTCGCTCAGCGCCTGCATTTTCCAGGCAGCCTGTCCGCACGTGACCAGGTCGTGCTGCTGCTGCTGCTCGCGGACGTCCCGCTGACGGTCGGACTTCTTCAGGTAGGGTTCAAACCTGGCCTCGCGCGCCTTCACCTGGTCGGCGGTGAGACACTTGGAGCAGCCGGCGGCGCGGAGCTCGTGCAGGATCAGCAGGGAGATCTGCAAAGTGGCAGAAACACGCGTGAGAGTCAGAGAGGGCCGCCCCGAGCCCCGTGTGCTGCCGGCAGGAGTTACCATGTAGTGGACGCCCCCGATCATCGTGACCTCGGACGGTGAGAGTGGCGGCCGCTCCATCGGAGCCGCTTTAAATACCCAAAGTACCGGAGGAAGCGCGCGGAGGAGCCGCTGCTGCGTTGCCAAGGGAAACTCCTCGAAATCAATGTTTGCTCATCAGAAGCAGGCCACAGGCGGCCCCGCCCCTCTGCGTGTGTTTCTGAAGCAAAGGCGCAACTTTCCTCCTGTGAATATGAAACAATCATAATAATAAACTGGCTTCAGAGGCTGGAGAATGGAAGCAGCTTTTAAAGGTCTCTGAGTCTTACCAGCTGCAGCAGCAGACTTCATCCTCCCTTGAGAGTTCTGGTTTTCATCAGTTCACCAATTTCCCTGCTCACACCAAGGACACACTCTGAACTTGCTGTTCTGGCCTCTCCCCCTGGGACTGCTCTGCACTGGCTCCTAAATATAACACATGTGTAACTGACATCCTCAATCCTCTCGCCCCGGTGAAAGCACGGTCTGTTTCCTTCACCCACCGTTTTCCCTGGTTTACCCCTGAACTCCGGTCAACGAAAGCCAAAGGGCGACAACTGGAGCTTCCTCTGCATCACTGACCTCACCTGTAAATCCAAGCCCTCCTCGTTGTCTCCTTGATCTTCTTCCTACAGCTCTGGTTAAATCCTGCCTCCCCTCTCTCCTCCCTTTCATATCAGCCATCATACTGGAATTGTTCCCACTTTCTTCAAAACTGCAGCTGTTACTTCAGTTCTGACAAAGCCTGGTTCTGATCCAAATAATTACCATAATCTTCGCCCCATCTCTAATTTACCTTTAATTTCCAAAATACTTTAAAAAAAAACATTACTATTCAACTTCACCCCCATTTAACCCAAAACAGTCTGTATGAACAATTCCAGTCTGGTTTCTGCCCCCGCCATAGCAGAGAAACTGCTCTACTCACATTCACCAATGACCTTCTTATGGCAGTTGATTCTGGACTACTCTCCCTCCTCATCCTCCTTCATCTGAGTACGGCCTTTGACACCATCTCCCACAACATCCTCCTCTCCTGATTATCTTCTGTTGGCATCACCCACACCCCTCTTGACTGGTTTCGATCTCATATCACAGGCCGCACTCAGTCCATCCAGCTTAAGTCTTATAAATCCCACCCCTCCCCTGTTACCACAGGTGTGCTTCAGGGTTCTGCCCTGGGGCCCCTCCTCTTTATTACTTATCTCCTTCCCCTTGGCAGTATCTTTCATAAATTTGGAATTAATTTTCACTGCTTCACAGATGACACCCAGCTCTATTTATCCACCAAACCTGACTCCTCACTCCTACCCTCCTCACTCACCACCTGCTTTGTCTGAAATCAAATCTGGGTTCATCTCAAACTTTTTTAAATTAAACACCAATAAAACTGAGTTCCTCCTTGTCAGAACAAAATCCATTCTATCCACAGAGTTCGGACAGGTGCTGGAAATCCTTGGAAATGCTTGGATTTTAATAGTCTCCTTTCAAGGTTTCAAATGTATTATTACTTTATTCTGAAAAGGTCCTGCTGAGTTTCTCCCCTCCTTTAAATCTGATCCTTCCATCCATTTTCTTCTGCTTATCTTTTTCAGGATTGTGGGGTGGCCGGAGCCTATCATAGCTGTCATAGTGCAAGAAGCAGGGTCCACCCTGGACAGGCTGCTAGCCTGTCGCAGGGCTAACGGAGCGACAGACAACCATGCAGTTGGTGGGGTTAAGTTAACTGGTGATTCTAAACTGCCCATAGGTGTGAATGTGAGTGAGAAATATTATATTTAGGCTAATAAATGATATTGTGGTGTTCTCAGGACAAACACCAAAGGAAGTTTTCATGGTGTCACTAAATATAACATCTCTACAAAAACACAAAAGCAGCACAAATACAAGTGAATACTGCAGCAGTTAAAAATAGTTAAGCTCCAGCTTAATATCCCCCCACAGGCTGTGGGTGAGACTGACAGTCAGACACGGAGGATGAGCTCGTGGCTGCCTTTGCAGCTGGAGCTGCACGAGGAGAGCAACATGAAGACGTCAGTGTGATCGCAGCTCTGCTGGGCTGGAGAGGAGACTGTTTACATGTCTGAAGCATGTGTTCACTCTTAACGCATTGCATCATCTGCATGAATCAGTCTTTTGTGACCTTTCAGTCTGTTTCATAACTTCTAGCCAGTGAGTGCTCTGTGATGTTTCAGTTCATGACTACATAATTAGGCAGCAGTTCTCTGGTAGTTCCTTTAGATCCCCCAATTCCACCCACTGAGGTTCAGTAACCGCACCAGTGCACACATAGTTCAGTAACACTCCCGTGTTTGTGTTGCTCAGCAGTTACTCAGGATCCAGGGGTCAAGAAAATTTAATGAGTCAAAGGCAACATCAGAGCGGCACGTGAGCGCCGCAGTGATGCAATGTCTCAGCTGGCCCCTCCCCCTCTGAACCTGTGGGATATAAAGCATTTGCAACCTGGAATTAGAAACACACTCAGTCACTCCGTTCACTTCCTCGTGTTGGATTCAACTTCTTAAAGTCAGCGAAAGTCAAAGGAGGAAGTAAACTTTTCAACGTATGTCAGTTGAAAGTGTGTCACATGTTTTAGTTGGTGTATATTTATTCATAATGCAAATTTTTAGGTTGATGGTTTCGGTGTTGTGCAGAGCAGGATGAGGAAAACGGTGTGAAGCCTTTAGCTCTGCTGATGAAAGTTACTCAAAATTCCCCAGAGCAGTGAACTGAATTTAAAGTTGATTGGGAACTTGCAGAGGATAAAACATGTGGATATAAATAATGACCAAACTAAAGCAAGAAGTGAGAACTAAGTACTAAGCAGGAAAATACAGACATGAATAAATGTGACCTGGGGGGAGCACAGGGGGGGTGACAGAGGAAACATGAGGGAAGAAATAAACTCAATACAAAAGGAGACTGGAACTAAAAACTGGAGACTCAAAAGATGAAGATCATGAACATAAAACTCAATGTAAATAAGAACCAATCAGAGAACACTATAATACATGAATTTAAAGGTCCATAAACTCAACACTCTGAAACTTAGGCCCATAACAGCAGGCTTATTCTTATCTTTGGATGTCTTCCAAGGATAATAATAACCCTGGTTAATGGGAGTGCCTTCCAGCTGCTGTAGTAGTTTTGATGAGAGGAAAACAGGAAGTATGGTTACACACAGGAAGTAGAGATATGTACAGGGTTCCCCTTGCTGCCCCTCCCTCTTTCCAACCAGGGGAACCCTAAGTTCTGGCGTAGGTATGAAGAGGGGATGTGACTCAGCTTGGGTGTGAGCTCTGCTGGATTCATTTTCTCTGCAGGCGAGCTGTGAGGAGCTGTGAGTGTGTGACTGTGGATGCTACAGGCTGCCCTGCACCATAAACTTCTGCTGATGTTTGTCCAGGAAAATCTTTGAGTCACATGTTGATGTGCTACTTAGTTCACTTCTACACAGTGCACTGCACACACTAAGTAATTCCTTGTATAATGCATGAATTCTAACAGTGGAGTGTTGTCTCATATCAGACATGTAAGTTGTGCTCTTCTTACTACAAGGTTTGACTGTGATGGACGTGCTTACTGTCCCTGACCACACCACTAAATGGACTGGCGTTCATGCAGCACTTTAAGCTCTCACACCCATGGCCAGTTTAGAATCACCAGTTAACCTAACGTGGATATTGTAGGAATGTGAGAGGAAACTGGAGCACCCGGAGGAAATCCATAAAAGTACATGCTGAGTCCACAGAGAAATGTTTAAACCAGGAACCTTCTTTGCTGTGAGGCAACAGCGCTCCACCGTGCTGAATATGACAGTTTAACTCTGCCATGGTCTGGCTGTGACAAAGACTGGGAGAAGCACAGCTTTAACCAGCACTTGGTTGGCCGAATCTGCAGGGCTACACAGAGGGAGCGACAGCTGAAAGCATACAGCTGCCACAACCTCCTTAAATACCAGAAAACACCACAGCATACATAACATCACTGTGGTGGAACTCAGTGCTGTAACTGCAGACTGTATGTACGTGGTAGACTGTTGAAAAACTGATGATACCTGTGATTGACAGTTTATTAGCTAATAAGCATAGCCTGGTTTATTTATCTCTTAAATGAATGCAGCTTGTTGGGCGGGCTCACTAGAGTTAGCTTATAGCTCAGCTCTCATCCAAATGTGGTCACAGCTGCCTCCAAACAGCTAATGTAGCAGCAGCCAAACGAACACTGAAGTGGCAAATTGCAGAGTCCAGAATCAGTCGTTGACTAAAGATGGTGGCTATGTCCATCTTTTATATACAGTCTATGAGAGATCCCTGTGAGCTGTGCCCAGCGCTCTGTGATGTCAGAGGTGGATATCCTAAACGGTCATTTCAGAGGCAACTACAAGCTTGTGTTTATGAGGGGGAGCCAATCTGGAGAAAGTTAGCTTGAAGCGGGAGGAGCTAAAACATCTCGTTTTGTACAGATGATGAACTGAGCAGCTGCAAGGCCTAGTTGAAGATAAATAAGGATTATTTTGAACTGCGAATCAAGCAAAGCTGCTATAGCAGAGTCAAAGACTCAGGATCTGGAGCTTTTAAATACAGTTCACTTTTCTTTGAGCTTAAACATAATCAAACCTTTTTCACAGAGTTATTGATTTCCCACCTATGATTTTTTTTAAAAAGCTTTTTAGAGTAAAGGTACACAGGGTATCGGCCTTCTGAATCAAAGTGAAAATGTGCTCTTGCACATTCTCAAGTTAGTGATTAATCCCCGTGTCTGTTGTGCAGTTTATACTGTTCGTGTTTTTCAAGTTGCTTCTTGGCACAGACGTCATGGAAACCAGGGAGGTGATGCAATGTCACAGCAGTCTCCTCCCTCTCACTATAAAGCTTTACCACCTGTTTTTAGAAGCAGAGCTCCCCTGCAGGATTCGTCTTTGAAGCGTCCTAACTGTCCTACCAAGTTTTCATTAGTCCTGCAATCATTTATGATTCTTGAACTGAAAGAATATTAAATGACTTTGTTTGTGCTACTTTAATTAAACCCTGTTCTTTTTTGAAAAGGCTTCATTTTAAAGATGATATGACCTGAAACTCTAAAAGTCTTTAAACTGGATTTTGCCACATCAGAACAGCAAAGCATGGGTGGATATTTAGCTAGTAATTCACCTCAATCTACTTTTATCATAAAATACCTTCATACATTTGTAAATAATAAAGCCAAAACCAGTTTCACTGTTGATTTCCCGTCCACAAGAGCCCAACTGCCTTCTTGGTTCAGAAAGGGAAACACAGCCACAAAATGTACATTTATTAAAAACTGAGCTGGCATTTAGGCAAAAAAAAAAAATTAATTAAAGAAAGAAAGTTAAAAAATTTCAGAAGCCAAACAACATCCCAGCCAGTCCTCCTCCAGTCATCCATCTATAAATAACTTCCACCTCACACCTGCTTGTTGTCACACCCATTACATCATCCTCAGAGAAAAGTTGGCAGATTAGAATTAACAAATTCTTCCTGCTTCTTTAAACAGTCAGAGGTGACCAGCTTCCTGTCTGTGTGGCACAGTGGCCTTCAGACAGGGAAACACGTGTAAAGCTTTGGCCAGGATGGGGTTTCCACACTTGCATCATAATGAGTTCCACACGTTTCTGTGCTGGGACCAATTTTATTTATATTATACATGCTTCCCATAAACAGTATTATTAGAAAGTATTACATCATTTTCATTGTTACGCAGATGAAGCCAGATGACACACATCAATTAGTTAAACTGCAGGAATGTTAAAGACATTAAGGCCTGGATTCTCAGACTGCTGGCTTACTTCAATTCAATTCAATTCAATTTTATTTATATAGTGCCAAATCACAACAAACAGTCGCCTCAAGGTGCTTTGTATTGTGGGTAAAGACCCTACAATAACACAGAGAAAACCCAACAGTCAAAACGACCCCCTATGAGCAAGCACTTGGCGATGGTGGGAAGGAAAAACTCCCTTTTAACACAAAGAAACCTCCAGCAGAACCAGGCTCAGGGAGGGGCAGTCATCTGCTGCGACCGGTTGGGGCTGAGTGGAGAGAGACAGGACAAAAGACATGCTGTGGAAGAGAGCCAGAGATTAATAATAATGATTAAATACAGAGTGAAGTATAAACAATTAAATAAAGGTGAATGAGAAGAAACAGTGCATTATGGGACCCCCCTCAGCAGCCTAGGCCTATAGCAGCATAACTAAGGGGTGGTTCAGGGTCATCTGATCCAGCCCTAACTATAAGCTTGATCATAAAGGAAAGTTTTAAGCCTAATTTTGAAAATAGAGAGGGTGTCTGTCTCCCGAATCCAAGCTGGGAGCTGGTTCCACAGATGAGGGGCCTGAAAGCTGAAGGCTCTGCCTCCCATTCTACTTTTAAGTATCCTAGGAACCACAAGTAAGCCAGCAGTCTGAGAACGAAGTGCTCTATTGGGGTGATACGGTACTATGAGGTCTTTGAGATAAGATGGGGCCTGATTATTCAAGACCTTGTATGTTAGGAGAATGATTTTAAATTGTACTCTAGATTTAACAGGGAGCCAATGAAGAGAAGCCAATATGGGAGAAATATGCTCTCTCGTTCTAGTCCCTGTCAGTACTCTAGCTGCAGCATTTTGGATCAGCTGAAGGCTTTTCAGGGAGTTTTTAGGACAGCCTGATAATAATGAATTACAGTAGTCCAGCCTAGAAGTAATAAATGCATGGATTAACTTTTCAGCGTCAATCTGAGAAAGGATGTTTCTAATTTTATAAATATTGCGCAGATGTAAAAAAGCCGTCCTACATATCTGTTTAATATGTGCATTGAAGGACATATCCTGGTCAAAAATGACTCCAAGATTTCTCACAGTGTTACTGGAGGCCAAAGTAATGCCATCCAGAGTAAGTATC